>APFE031241483.1:59273-77009 GCA_000404065.3 Pinus taeda | reverse complement strand
AAAATAGACTTGCGCCAAAAATAGCCTACGGGCCCACTTAGTGAAGGCGACTCTTTTCACTAAGCTCCATCATCTTGTTGCAATCTCAACAAGCATTTCTTGTTGCACACTTTTCAACACCATTGAAACAATTTCTATGGTGTGGCTCATAAGATATCTAAAATTAATTGAGTAAATGACGCTAGGTAGATGGCCTAATGTTATCTTCAAGGAAGGCATGAGTGAAAAAAAGAAAACATGGATGAAGCAAAACTACACATGGATGCAAAATGGAATATCTACCTCAAAGTGTGTCCCACAAATAGCAAGGAACTAAAGGATTTTTTTATGGAAAAGTTTCATAAAAAGGTATAGGGAAAAGAGTTAGGTAGAAAGAAGAAGTATTACATTAAGGAATTAAACCCTACCCGTGATCTACAACAAAAAGAGTTCATTGCAGCTAACATTTCGTGGAGGGAAAATGATCTTATTGCTCAATTAAGGGCTAGCTCACATCAACTTTGATGTGAAACATGATGGTGGAAAAGGCCTAAAGAAGCTCGGGAAGAATGGTTGTGTACATTTTGCATGTATCATGTTATGGAATCAGAAAAACATTTCCTTTTCAAATGTGATGCATTCAAAGACATTAGAGAAAGGTATGAGAACATGTTAGCATCATTTTCTTAGCATTTCTCTTTCTAGTGAGGGGATTGTTGGAAGGTTGGGCCATCTCATCATCAATTTGAAAGTTGGGCCAACTCATCATCGATCTCACACACTATTTTTAGTCTCGTGGACCATAAAATATCATTTCATTTCAATAAGCTCAAAAAAATATCTAAAAACAATTGTTCTTACATTAATAGAGATTACCACATGAAAGAATTGTTATTACATTAATAGAGTTTTACCTTACCAGGTGAAAGATTTAGTGCAAAGGAGTCTCCTGAAGGCTTCCATAAAAATGAGACATCAAATTTCCACTCACATAGCGACAAACTATACTTTAGAATTTAATTTTAAAACACATGAAAATACATTGCATGATAAAAATACATGATGATAAACACATGATGTTTTACGAACCCATTTAAAAAACAAATTTCAACACATTAATCTATGAGAAGGTCAAGGTATTAAGATATAGCATTAGCGATTAGGAAAATGGTGGAAGTGCAGGCTGAGGGTAGGAAAATAGCTATGGTTTTAGGGCTGTTGCAGAGGTCGTTCTCCATGGAAGGGTGCAAAGGAGGGAGCTCCACTCCCTCCTACAAATAGGCCGTGACCAGCAAGGGTAAAAAACCAATGGAATATGATAAAGGCCCTTTAATGGGAAGGAATATGAATAGTGAAGAGGAACAAGAGGGATAGAAGTCAAAGGATAATAACATCACTAAGGAAAATGAGGAAGAAGACAAGGAATAAAACAAAGCACACATGGGTGCCTATAAACCCAAAGCTGCAATTACACTTTTAGTCGTTTTAAATGATTCGGCTCTACAGGTGCACAGGTACCACATGCAGAAATATGCTATCATTTGTAAATTCATGGGTTTATGGTCCACTGAAAAAGCTTTAAAAATGTGGATAAAATACCATTGGAAACCAAAACAAAGCATTGACCTACACCTTGGGTCAAAGGGTTTCTTCACTGTGGTATCTGCAAACATCGAAGATAAGGACAAAGTTTTTGAAGGAGGGCCCTACTTTTATGCTGCAGTTGGTCTCTATATGAGACCATAGATAATGATTTTTTTTCTAGAGCGTGATACCTTTACCTCGGTCCCAGTTTGGGTAAGACTCTATTCTCTTCCTCTTTATTACTAGCAAACAGAGTCCTTATCTGCCATAGGAAATAAGTTAAGGCGTTTTGTTAGAGCTTCTAAAGCCACTAGAAGGGGAAATTATACTTCCTTTGCTAGAATATGTGTGGAGATGGATCTCTATGGACCTCTACTCGATGAGGTACTCTTGGAGGTATTTGATGAATACTGGGTGCAAACTATGGATTACGAACAAATTCCATTCAAATGTCGCAAATTCCATGAGCATGGGCACCTATTCAGAGAATGCCCTCTCACTAAAATAGAGAATAAGAGTAAAGCTAACATAATGAAAGATTCTGAAAGCTTTCACAAAGTGGCAAACAAAGGAAAAGGAAGCAAGAGGGGGCCAAAGATACAAAAATCAGAAGGGCAACAAGCCAGGCAAAACAGATTCCAAGTTCTTGAAGAGGAAGAAGGGATAACAAATGCATTGCAGACGAAGGGAGAAGTTTTAATGGAGGAGGGGAAATAAGAGGACAGAGAACAAACACCAAATAAAAATAAGTAGAACGAAACAATGTTGAGTGATGCAGAAACGGAGATGGATCATGAGATGACCCAAAGTGAGATGGAAATGGAGGACCAAGAACATTAGGAGATTCTTCAGAAAGAGAATCTAGATCTAGAGAATCTCTTGAATCAAGGAACGAAGGAAGGGACAGACTCGTTACATCCAGAAGAGTTCAACAGAATCCAGTAGCTGTTTATATGGAAAACCCAAAACAAAGGGCTAGAGAGGTAAAGAAACAAGGAAAGGCAGGGTAGCGAAGGGGTAAAAATGATGAAAACCACACCAATATTAGCACCCAGAAACCCAGGAAAGAAAAGAGGTAGGAAAAAGCAAAACGAACTATTGATAGAATGTGGAAAGCTAATGATAGACTCAGGTAAGATGAAATACCTAACTAGCTACTCCTTTACAAATCTTTACTAATGAAGTTGACTTCTTGGAATACTAGAGGTCTAGATAGTAAGAGAAAACAAAGACTAATTAGTAATAGAATGAAACAAACAAAATCGGATATGATCTTCATCCAGGAAACTAAATGTTCCATTCAAAATAAGAGAGATTCATAACAAATGGCTCAATCAATATGAATTTCTGGAAGTCAAAGCAGAGAATACAGTAGAATGTATACTCACTCTTTGGAATCCAAAAAAATAGACATTTTAGATGCTGAGGCATCTAGTGAATAAATATTAGTGGTCATGAAGCCTATGGGAGATAAGGAAACCTACCTGGTCACAAATGTTTATGGCCCCAAAAGACTGGAGAGTAAACTCAAGTTTCTAGATTCTCTGCAGGATCTCAGAGACAGACATTTAGGAATTCCATGGATCTTGGGAGGTGATTTCAACATGATCAAATCACTTTTCGAGAAAAAAGGGGGAACAAGAGTTCTAAGTAAAGACTCTCTGAAACTTCAAACTTTTATACATATTATGAAGTTAGTGGACATTGTAATGAGTAATGGTATATTTACTTGGAACAATAAAAGAGGAGGAGAGTCTCAGGTGGCCTCAAAGTTAGACATTCATGATCTCAGAGGACCTTATGCTCAATGACAAGGAAATATCGGCAAGAATTCTCCCCTTTGGAGGCTCAAATCACTGGCCGGTTCTTCTGGAGGTGCAGGGTATTGGCACCCCCTAGAACAAACCTTTTCGATTTGAAAATATCTAGCTTTCCCAACCAGGTTTCATCAGCAACATCACCAAATGGTGGTCAGAAGATTTTAACATTCAGGGCACAAGAATGTTCCTTCTTCAGAAAAGACTAAAACACATCAATTTCTCGCTCAAATATTGGAATAAGAACGAATATGGCAATATTTTTGAGGCAAAGAAAGATGTGGAAGGTAAAATGTAGTAACTCAACCAAGCCCTTATCACAGATGGCTTCAATAAGGCTAGAAGTGATCAAGTCACCAAATATAATCAAGACTAGGATAATTTATGTAAACAAGAGAAAATATTTTGGAGACAAAAATCTAGGGTTCAATGGCTCAAAAAAGGAGAACACAATAGTAGATTTTTCCACAGAACCACTATGGCGAACAGAGCTCACAACAGAATTTTATTGACCAAGGACGAGGGAGGTAATCTTCACAACTCTCATGAAGAGATATAAGTTTTACTTGTTCAGTACTTTCGAGGCATAGCTAAGGAAACCTATTATGACAGAGAAAACTCCATCAGGGACTTCACTAGACATATACCTAGGTTGGTGTCTAGAGAGGACAATTTCAACCTAAACAAGCTAGTGACCATGGAGGAGGTTAGTGACGTACTCAAAGAAATGCAAAATGGTAAAGCACCTGTCCCAGATGGTTTCAATGTATATTTCTTTAAGGCTTGCTGGAATATTGTAAAACATGATATTTTGAATGTAGTAGAAGATTCTCAGATGAATAGAACTATTTCGAAAGAACTGAACACCTCCTTCATCGCCCTGATCCCTAAACACTAGGTAGCCCAAACTCCTGACAAGTTTAGACTGATAGCTTTATGTAATCTGGTTTACAAAATAATATCAAAAGTGGTGGGCAATAGACTCAAACCTCTTCTTCCTACCCTTGTTTCTCTTGAACAATCTGGGTATGTGGAAGGAAGGAAAATTCTGAATAATATCATTCAAGGTCATGAGGTGGTTCAGTCTTTGACTAGCAATAGAAAGGATGGTATGATCATGCAATTGGACATAGCCAAGGCCTATGATAAATTGAATTGGACTTATATCAGGAAGATTCTTATTGCTTTTGGGTTTGATCACAACTAGATGAGATGGGTCTTAGCCCTGGTTACTTCCTTCGGCTTCTCAATTCTGTTCAATGGCTCTCCTTCTGAGACTTTATTCCTTCTAGAGACCTCAGACAGGGGGACCGACTCTCTCCCTTTCTCTTTATCCTCATGATGGAAGGACCGGGTCAGTCTATCAAGCATGCAAAGGAAGTTGGTAAGATCAAAGGTCTCCAACATTCTGACAGGAGATAGGCTTGGAATCATCAACAGTTTGTTGACAACACCATGCTGCAAGGAATCCCCACAGTCAAAGAAGCTCTTGCGTATAAACAAATCCTAAACGACTTTTCCATGGCATCAGGTATGGAGGTTAATCTCTCCAAATCTAAGATTTTTTTCTTCAATACTAATATTGCTATTTAGAATAACATTGCTAAAATTCTGGGCTTTCAAAGGGAATCTCTCCCCTCAATATATTTGGGGGTTCCTTTAACTGCTAATTCATTACACAAGAGCATCTGGGAGCCCGTGATTAACAAATTGCAAGATAAAATCAGGAAGTAGACTATGAGGTCCTTAAACTTGGCTGGTAGGTTAGTGCTCACAAAGGCTATTCTTCAGTCAATCCCAATTTCCATGCTATCTGCTCTCCCTACTCCTAAAGGAGTCTTTCATCTATTCAAAATCATACAAAGAGAATTTCTCTAGGGAAAGGGGGAAGAAAAGAAGAAATGGGCCTTGGCAGCCTGGGAAAAATTTTGCAAACCTAAAAACCATGGGTTCTTGGTTTGTATGATCGTGACATTCTAAGTAAGGCTTTACTGGCTAAATTATAGTGTCACTGGCTAAAAGAACCAAAGGCACAGTGGATTATAATTTGGAAAGAAAAATATGCCAGCTCATGGAAAAGTAATGACCATATATGGATGGATGGAAATATTAAGGGATCACACATTTGGAACAAGGCCTAGGAAAATAGAGGCCTAGTCCAAGATAACATCTTCTAGGAAATCAGAGAGGGAGACTTAGCTCTATTCTGGGAGGACAGATGGCAACAAGAACCCATTCTATTAAAAGAGGAATTGAGGGACCTCAAGGCGAAGGCAGATACTAAAGGACTATCCAAAGTAAAGGATTTTTGGGACCAAACCAATAGTATAGGAAAATGGAGAACATGGAGGATCTTTGATTTCACGGATGACAACCCCTTAAAAGCTAAATCTGAAATGCTAATGCAAGAGTTAGATCGAAGGAAAATTTTAGTGTCAGGAGGGAATGACCAGCTGAGATGGGGCAAAAATAATGAGGGTACCTTTAGTCCTAAACAAGCAAAATTCATTCTCCTTGGATTGGAGTCCCAAGCTTCGGACAGAGCTTGGAAAAGAATATGGAGGCATCAAGGTTGGATGAAAATTAAAATCTTCATGTGGCTGGTCTAGAATAGGAAGATTTTGACTTGGGATAACATTTAGAAGAGGGGTGTTTTGGGGCCTTCCAGATGCTAACTCTTTGAAGCACAAGAGGAAACAATGGAGCACCTTCTCAACAATTGTACCTTTACCTCCAAGTTGTGGGAATCTTTTGCCACCATTTTCCAACAGTCAGATAGGGACAAAGGGAGTATCATCAACACCCTAAACAAGTGGAGAAGCAGCTTTTCGAATAATGAAGTTCTTGGCTCAGCTTGGGCTCTAACACCAAGCTTCATTATTTGGAATATTTGGAAAGAAAGGAACAAAAAAATCTTCAAGAATTAAAAAAAACCATCCCTTTACCTTTTGGAACAAATCTTAAAACAACTTAAGGAGATGGTGGGTACTATTGTCCGAAATCTCCCTAAGAATCCACCTTCGGCACCAAAATTGAGGATTATCTGTCGGCTAGGGTTGCAGGGACTCATTCCTTAGGGACTGGATAGGAAGATTCTCATTCGGGACTCTGAGCTTGATTTTTGGCACCCCCTCCCTAAGGGTTTTTTGAAATTCAATATTGATGGTGCCTCAAAGGGCAACCCAGGTACTGTGGGTTATGGTGGGGTTTTAAGAGATGAAAGAGGAAATATTATGTTCATCTTCTATGGACACTTAGGGAGAGCCACTAACAATATGGCGAAAGTTATGGCTATGGAGCAATGTTTAGAATTCCTAATTCAAAATAATCGACACAATGTGATTGTTGAAGCAGATTCCGAGTTAATCATTAACTCGGATAAGAGAATCAGGTGGGGTCCAAAGCCGAAGAAGGCCTCAAGGAACTAGAGGCTGACCCAGGTCTTTCAACAGATCCACAATCACCTTTTATGCCTCCGAAAAGTCAATTTTAAACATGTGTGAAGAACAACCAATAACTTGACAGATCTTCTAGCCAATCAAGGAGTTAACTGCATAGAAAATAGGGTTGCAATGAAATGGCAAGAGCTACCTCATACTAGACTAAAGGTGAAATGCCACTACCAGGTTGAGGAAGACAGGATGGTGTTTGGAACATGGACATGGAGGGAAGTGTAAATGACTCAGAAGCATTATGATCACTGGAGTGTTCACAATCAAGTATTTAGCAGGTGACATGCATCGGCGGGCCTCTGCAGCCCGGGGAAACACTCTCAAAAAGGCTAACAGTGGTTGTAGCCTGAGAGTTTTAATTTCTTGGGTGTCAAGCCGGATGGCAGAAGCTTCTTCTCACAAAGGTACAAGTAGAGCAGATATGGCGAGAGATCAGAATCTGAGATCCCTCGGCATCCCCAAAAACCTAGGTTTTTCGTCTTTGATCGTAATACCATGGCCAAGGTGGTTTTTGGGTGATCGCAAGCCTCCCAAGTGGGAATTAGGTTTTCCATTTTGGGAGTGATTCCATTCAGTGAGCCCCACGTGGCAGTGGGGTGAGATGAATAACCACCCTGATCGCATGCTATTGTTTTGCGATGTTGATCGGTTCGATATGACCCTCAACTGTAGGATCTTGCGAGGAGGATCTACGGTTTGTATGGAGCGAGCAAGTTGGTGGGTCCACAAGGGTAAATTTCAGGAGTCTAAGCAGAACAAAATTGTCCATAGCCATAGGATCGGGCAAGATGGTTCGACAGTCAAGATCAAAGATGTTGGTTAGAAAACTCTCGGGAGATGTCAGGGTTCAGTACTCCAGGCAGGAAGAAAAATGTTCTTGGAGGGATGCGCCTTTTTTTCCCACGTTTCAAAGACATATGGGTTGTTAGTTTGTTGACACGAAATATTTTGGAATTGCACATTTGTTCCGCTTCGGGTCCAACTCTATTTTGGATTTCTTTTGTGCGTTCTAAGGTTTGGGTGTAGGATTCGAGGCATATGCCTCCGGCCCGTTAATAGTTATTGCTGATTTTTCTTCTTGGTCTATATCTTATCGAGGAGTGTTGCATCCTATGTATTTTATTTACTAATTAATGAAAAAGAAGGTCTGACTCTTGCTTTAGCAAAAAAAAGCTATAGCATCGGCGCTTGTACAAAATATAAGATTTTTTTAACTTGCAGATGTTGTCCATTGTAAGTAAGAGTTGGGGAATAAATGTTTGACCATACATTTCACAAACTCTATATTAAATGAACTTTCATCTGTTGCCCATTGTAAGTAAGAGTTGGGGAATAAATGTTTGACCTTACATTTCACCAACTCTATATTAAATGAACTTTCGTTTGTTTCCCATTGTAAATAGAGGTTGGAGAATAAATGCTTGAACACACATTTCACCAATTCTATATTACATGCTCGTTTGACTTTAATTATGTGATGTGTTGTGGAATAGAGAATTTTTACTGCTACTCATAACTCTATTTAATCTTAATTTGTCTTTGTTCGTGCAAAAAAATCCACAACCTGGAAACAAAAACTAACTTACTTTTTTTAATCTTAATTTGTCCTTCCACGTGCAAAGAAAATCCGCAACCTACAAAAAAAATCTACTAGGCAAGTATTATTGTTTTCATGTTAGTAATTGTGGTGGTTAGGATTAACTTTCCAACAATTTTTGGAACCTTAACACAATTTCCAATTACGTGTTGGCTTTAGTGCCTTAGACCTAAAAAAAATATATAACCAACTTATTAGACAATAAATTTAATAATACAATTTAAAATAACTAGCATTTGCACCAGACGTTGCAAAGAAAACGTCGTAACGCAATAGATAACATATAACACTATGTAAATCAATCGATAACATATAACACTATATAAAGCAATCGATAACATATAACACTAATTAACGCTTCTTTGGCCCACCACCTCCAAGCTGGCACCCACTGTGCTGGCAACCAACACCCGCGCAATTTCAAACGATCCCTCGCGCCAAACATTCATTTGCTCCATTCGCACAACCGGAACAGGTCCTCTCGAGCATTCATTTCTCCTGTTCACGGTGCTTGCTCACCTCGTAGGTCCACTCGCGGTGCTGAATCCCGACAGGTTGTGCCTTAGGCGTAAGGTAAATTATACTCTGTGAACAATGACATCCACCATTTTGGCGGGCGCCCGGAAGGCCCATGCATACGAATCCCACCCCGTGCTACTATAAATTGTTTGCCTTGGCAGCTCCCAGCGTCTGGCGAAACAGATACATTCAAGGTCTCCATTTGGGCGCAGGTTCGAGCGACGCTGAAGGTGTTTTCCCATTGAAGGTGTTTTTTTCCTTGAGCTTTACTGTGAATGTGTTATCAAAAATCTTTTCAACTTGTATGGATGTCTGGGGCTTGGCATGTTTTTTTGGCTGGATGTTTACATAGCAGCTGTGTGAAGGCAAAACACTCTTCTGCTTTATATTTGTTGTAACTTGTTTTATGGTGCATCTATAGGCTGCAATAGTCAGTGCACAAAAAATCTGGAAGCAAGTCAATTATTTACACAGCAGAAACTTGAAAAACACATACGATGCCATAATGCCACTACACGACATATGCCCAAGAGCCAGTAAGACATGTTTCCTTTCTAATTTATGGCAAACTATACTTTAGGAACTATTGAAACTGTAGAAAACTTTGGAACGTTAAGAACGCATTCAACAGTTAAATAAGCCACCTTTGATGCAATACATGAGCTTCGAGTGTTGGTTGGCATTTTGACTTCTATTAATCCTCCAGACAAAACACCTTCGATTCTATTTATGAGCTTCCAGTGGTGGTTGGCAGTTTGACTTCTATATTATCATTCTCCAACAAATGTGAATCAGTGATTCAGACTTTTATTCCATATTGACCCATTTCAATTCCCAAATAAAAATGTATTACAAATCCTGGGAGCCCAAATTAACTTAGGCATTGTTTACGAAGGTACCATGGGGTGATTGTGAATCCAACCTCCACTTCAATGACTTATTCCTTTGTGAGGTCCCAACATGAATCCTAGACTGTTCTCTTTTTCCAAGGTAATGGTTATCAGAGTCTAGTGACTATCAGTAATACAAAGTGTTGGAGTTGATATTATTCCCTTGAGAGGTCTCGGCATGAATCCTGGACCATTTATCTTCCTCCATGGTAATGATTATTAGACATGTGAATTGTCAACCGAACAGTAAAGTTTACAAATCACAATTGTTGACAGAATGTAATCCAATTCAAAATGTGATGCAAGCCCTGGAAGTGTTTTACAAAACCAGAATTCTATACAGGGTATGATCTCTATAACTAAATCCTGATCACAACATAAATTCTGAGCTCAGTTAAGATCAGTGAAGAATCTATCAATATCTTAACTGGAAACAATTTTTGTTTTTGGTTGTGAGGATTGCCTGTGAACCAGTGAGACTCCTGTATCATATTGCATACCATAAAAACCCTGTTTACATTGATTCTGCTGTCAGAGGACAACATCTCATGCGTGACAGATCATTCTCAAGACTCGTACTGGTACTACAACTAGCAGGAAGGGTTGGTCTGCGAAGTTTACAACATCATTATTATCATTTCAATTTCGAAAGGCAAGAATCAGTCTGGTTTATTCCAGTAAATTATAAGCCGACTAAAAAGATGTGGTAATATCTATGCCGGGGACACAACCACTCTTTGTAGTTTTCTTCAAACCAGGAGCGTATCGGGGCATTGTCGAATTCAGCCCATTTACTGTCTTCTGGTCCACGTTGAGGGATGTTGCCAGCGCTCTCAGGGGAATATGAAATAGAGCTTCGGTGCCCGTCTGAAATCATATAAAGCAATATAGGAACGCATAACGTTATAAAATCAATAACCATTCGAAATATTGCGGCACTAGGTTTCAAATTATAATGAAGATATAATTGGTGCAGGGAGGAAGGCATACCAAAGTTCCGAGATTTTCACTGGTATGTGCCGACAAATACTCAGCTTCCACCTTTCCAACGTTGAGTTCAAAATGGAGCACACCTCTGGGAAATACGGTAACATCCCCCGAGTAAATAATATCAATGTGTGACACACCTAAATGAATTATTAATTTACATAAAATCAATTTGAATGATCAGATCATATATATACATAACAATAATAAGAAGAAGTGAATACACGTCAGGATAATAAGAGAATAAGATGAGTTGGCATGAATTGGATTAATACCAGTGGTGTCAACAAAGCCAACTTGGAGGGGTCCACCAGACAAAAGGGAGAGAACTTCTAAAGCTCTTGGATGTGTGTGAGGAAGGTTGCTTCCACACAAAACCATTTTAAACCTCAGTACATATAGCCCTTGTGTTCTGCAAAATCAATTTAACACCGCTAATTAATTTAATGTACAGAGCATACAAACAAAATATTTCTACACGCAAACAATATGTGAATATGAATGATGTGAATATCTTACCGGACTGAAGGAAAGTTTTGAGGATTGGTTGCAGCTCGAATCCCGCCCGTATCGTTATTAACATCTCCGTTCTTGAAAATGTTACGCAAAGTGAAGGTACTCAATCCCGTCACAAAATCTCTGATGGGATCTGGATCTACAGAGTAAGCAGACCTAAGAAATGTAGCAAAGAGTAATACAACTGAAATTAGGACTGCACTCGCCTTCATCTTCACGTGCAAGATATAAGGAAACGATAACGACGTGCTCAGAAACGAAAAGCGAATCCCATGTGGAACGAACTCCACGGCGTGTGTAATGACCAAACATTTTACGTAAATAAATTATTTATTTACCCTTATAGGTGAATATAAAACAGAGATTATTATTTTCTTAAAAATGATGAAAATATTATTTGTTCAAAAATTGAATAATATGAATTGCATAATATATGTGTACATAGTAACTTGATGTGAAAAGTTATTTTCTTTTCTTGCTTAAAGATAAAAGAAAAACAGTTGTCGGCATACTAGGGGAAACCCTAACTGTTTTCTCTTTCCCATAGAAAAGGGGAAAGAGGAAAAGACCCGGGTTGTTAGAGGAACAAACGGGAAGAAAAGAGAGGGCACTGAAGCAGAAGAGAACAATGCTAAGTCTGGTGAGGACCAGATAGCACAGGCACAATTGTGCTTCATATTGCTGAGGCTGTGGCCGACAAGAGAGCTTGGGGGAGAGACTCAGTTCGGATGACTGATCTCGTGGCTGGGAGGATATCAAGCATTAAAAAATCTTCTACATGTTGTAGAAGCGCAGAGGATAGAGGACGAGGAGATACAGGTAAGTATATTCAATTTCCATAAAATCTGGAAGGTTAGATATTACCTTGTATTTCTGAGAGTTTGATTATAATTACTATAAGTATTACTTTTAGGCTGTGATTCAGAACCTGGGGTATTACTGGAACTGATATTGGTAATGAATAACATCTCTGTTGTCTCTGTTGTCTATGAATAACGTACCTTACTTTCTGACGATTCAAATTGTATTCAATGAAAGAGACAGTAATTATTAAGTGCAAGAATGGAAAAGAACGGTTCCTAATTGCCATTAACTGGGTATGAAAACAGGAACATAGATATTCATAACCGTACTACGTAAATAGAATAGGAAAATAGTAATTTACACCTGTACGAATGATTCAGGAAGCAGTGACTCATACTCTGCCAATAATGATACAAATACTGAAAGAAATGAATGAAATAATACACATTTACCTGGAATGAGTTACATTACAGGTATAATAGCTAAAGAAGACAGTTACTGTATACTGTAAAATATATATTCCAAGGTTGGTAATGACAATACAAACCCTCTCGGGAATCATAAGTTTAGATATATGATGTAAGAACAAACACAGTAACAAAATCATAAGGTAAAAGCTGTCGAGACAACCGTCCGACTATATCAACTTTAGAAATAAGTGAGTGGCGGAATACACAGGTGGGTACCACCTGGTAGCATGGAGCTACAGTATGGCGTCGAGAAAGGAATTAATTAAACCAGTGAATCATATTAGCCGCTCTGTAAGTAAACTCATTAAACGATAAAGCAAGGAGATAAATACTGAAGATTATGGCCTGAGCGCTCAACAGTTCAACATCATCTAATGATGGGGAAAATCGATGACCCACGTAGGAACGGGATCATCATCGAGTCGTAACAGACTTTCCCCTAACTGACAACGCATATACATATCAGAATCATGAAGAAAGGTCGGTAGCTTGTACAGGAGCAAGCCATTATCAAAAAACAACAGGCATTTTCATAAATGTCAACATGCCTGTATATCATTTAAACATGAGAAAGACAGCAGCTCTTGAGTGAGTAAGGTCGTCAATGAAAAACAACAGAGCACTTCATAAAACCAAATAAATAATACGTATGTAATTATGAAAAAACTCGGTGGCTCGTAGGAAGCAATACCGCTTTACTATTAGAACAACAATCTGTAAAAACATTATCAATGCATTAAGTACAGTAACAAATCGATGACCTGTTCGGGCAACTCGGGACAAACCCTGAAATCATAATGCATTAAACTGTAGCAAAATGATACCAAATTCATTACATAACAAATTGTACTGAGAACCGAATAATTACAATAAAGAACAGGGTCTAATCGATTGTTGAACTCGACCCCATAGATCTGAATCCCTCGAACAGTTTCAGAGGAAATGGGTAGCGTAAATAAATGTAAACCTATTTAAAAAGAACAAGCTACGCCATTCGACAACCTGGGATTAACCCTTAGGACAAACGGAAAACATTGAACAAGCAGAGAGGCTCTGTCCGAAGAGGAATCATTACGCCAAGCTACAACATAATCGACAAAAACCCTGACAGAGGAAGAACAAAAATAAGTCGAACTCCGAGATTGAGCAACCGATAAATCTTTCGGGTGGTAGAACTCTCACCTGAAGAGGAACATTGACGGTAGAAACCCTGCACCATCCTTGTCACCGCGGCCTCAATGAACTGCTACCCTGTTCCAGCCAGCATTCGATCGAGGGTAGTTAGCCATGTTCACAAATTACAGTGGAAAAGAGAACCAGTACAACAATGAAGTAAGAGAGATGCGTATTACTTGTCGGCCCGATGAAAGTTCAGGGTGGGAGCCAATAATGGTTCCACCGTCAACAGATCCCGTCGCTGTCACGCCTTCGAAGGCACTGATGAGGTGAGCCAGGGTAAACTATGCCATTGGCACCCTGGTATGGAGGCGATGCCGGAGAAAGAAGCTGCTCTGTGGAACTGGAGCAGTGTGCAAATGACACAAAACCGCATGGATGAAACCCTAAGTACCTTACCCCAAGGCGCCTCAACCCTCCACCGTCCGATCACTGGAACTCATCCTGATCATCGGTTCACTGTGGAAATCCCGAGGAAGGTGTAGCGGAGCTGTGACATTAAATTCCACAGCTACCAAACCCAAAATATCAGTGGAGCAGATCGAGGGCGTGGACCGAGGAGCTAGCTGTCTCATGCAAAACATTTAGACATGCCGCCAAACAGAGACCATTATGGATTGTATAAATGACCAGGGACAATCATACGTCATGTTTCCGCCAATAGATATATATGTCGGGTTATTGCATTAATCAACTTACCAGTAATGCATTAATCAATTTACCATGATGGTGTTATCGTATAGATACATAGGTTAAATAATTTTTTTTTTATTATGTAATGTTAATGTGTAGAGGGTTATGACATATGGTATCAGAGCCCAGATACAACACTGTGGCCTCTGGGTAAGACAATAATGAATGGACACTGTAGTAAATGGATTAACAAATAGTCATTTTCATTATTACTCTTGAACGTTTTCTTTTACAGGATCAGACTCTGAGAACAAAGGACATGAGGAGGGCAGAGAATACATTGTGACGACCTGTAATAGGACAGGGCGTGACCAGCGCAGAAAATAACCCAGAACTGTGGGTACAACTTGGAGAAGAAGCCAAAATCACAAATCAAGCAATTCTGGAGACAGTACAGGAGCTGAAGAATGAGATGGCTCGACTACGAGAAGATAATGCCTGATTAACGATGGAACAAGAAAGAATTTTGAAAAGTTTATCCGACAGACAAAATCAACTACCAGTTAATCCTAGTGCGGAACAGCAAAGAATGTCGGAAGAGCAGAATCATCACATACCCCCCGAAGGATCGGAGGAGCAGGAAGAACGCTCTGACAATGCATTTGAACAGAAAACCTCGAAAAGACAAAGGATAGAACTACAAGGGGAATTCCGCAAGATTAAGCCACCACATTTTGACGGAGAACAAGAGGAAGCAGTGGAAGCATGGTTAATCAATATGAATAAGTATTTTCAGCTTTATGAATACGATCACAATCTTGAAGCACGACTGCCTATTTTTGAATTACAAGGAAAGGCCACCTTATGGTGGGAGGAGGTGAAGATCGTAAAAGGGGTTACCGAACAAAACATAACATCAGACAATTTTCAAAGGTTCTTTAAAGATAGGTATTTAACGGAACGCTTCTATGATGAAAAAGCCATAGAATTCCATGATCTGCGGTTGGGGTAGCAGACTATGGATGAATTCATCATCCGTTTTACTTCCCTACTCCGCTACGTACCATATATAAGGGAGGAAAAAGCAAAAGTGCAGCGATTCGTTAGCAGTTTACCCCCGTACATGCGGGAAAGGATTGAATTTGACAATCCAAAATCAATGGATGAAGTAATCCGCAAGGCTAGAATCTGCTATCAGCAAGGTAAACAGAAAGGGGAAACTGCTAGCAGGAAATGGAATGAGAAGAAGAGTTTTAAGATAGCTGGAAACAACAAAGGAAATCGCAACAATGGAAATAAAGGAATTGGTAAAGGAACAAACAGCAGATTTGCAGCAAGAACTGCACCTAAGTTCAGATCTGCAAATGAGTCCAAAGCCAGTGAACAACAAATCAGATTGGACAATGAGGGGACAGCAAGACCCCCTGTGCAGTGCTGGGGTTGTGGAGGACCTCACTACATTAAAAATTGCCCACAACGAAAAGGGACCGAACAGTTATCCCAAATTCATGAAGCCTCAAGCGTTGGCGAAGTGGGTCGAAGTGTACCCAGAATCAATGCGGCTTTGGAGGACCGATAGGCGGAATATCAGCCAACCATGGTCGAGTTCGAAGGTAAAATTTCAAACCTTACCATATCTGTTTTAATTGATCCGGGGGCCACGCTAAGCTATGTGAATCCAAAAGTAGTGGAACGTTGTAATTTACAATCTGTTAAATTTAAAAACCCATGGCTAGTGCAATTAGCTACTGGAGCCAAGCGACAAGTAACAGCCAAGATCAACGATTGCTCTTTTACTATAGCAGACCAGCCAATAACAGCTGACCTGAACATACTCCCTCTGGGTTCCTATGACATTCTAATCGGTATGGACTGGTTGGAGAAACACTGGTCATTAGTTGACTGCAAAACCAAAATTATTTATTACAGAGATCAACAAGGAAACAGCAAAGAAATGCAGGGAATCAAGCGACCAGTGCAAGTCCGACCGATAACTGCAAATCAATTGGTAAAATGTGTACGGAAAGGTTGTCAAGTGTACGCCATCCAAGTGGGCTATGCGAATTCTAAGGATAAATCAGCATCTTTGAATAATATTCCTGTAATACAAGGATTTACAGATGTGTTTCCGGAGGAAATTCCAGGACTGCCACCACGAAGAAACATAGATTTTACTATAGAGTTGGTACCAGGGGCCGCACCAGTGTCACGAGCATCCTACAGAATGAGTGTACCTGAGTTGACAGAATTAAAAATGCAGTTGCAAGAATTACTAGACAAGAATTACATCCGTCCTAGTGTGTCTCCATGGGGGGCCCCAGTATTATTTGTCAAGAAGAAAGACGACACCCTCCGGATGTGTATCAATTACAGACAATTGAATAAGTTGACCATTAAAAACAAGTATCCTCTTCCCCGGATCGATGAATTGTTTGATCAAGTAAAAGGCGCGACAGTGTTCTCTAAGATTGATTTACGATCAGGCTACCACCAGATCAGAATTGAAGATGAAGACATTGCAAAAACAACTTTTAGAACCAGGTATGGGCACTATGAATTTGTGGTTTTGCCGTTTGGGCTCACCAACGCCCCGGCAACCTTCATGTGTTTAATGAATGGTATTTTCCATCCTTATTTGGATCAGTTCGTGCTGATATTTATTGATGATATATTAATTTATTCACGCACCATCGAAGAACATCATGAACATCTCCGAATAGTGTTACAGACCCTTCGAGAACATCAATTGTACACTAAATTTAGTAAGTGTGACTTCTTTAAAGAAGAAATTCAGTATTTGGGTCACGTGATCACAAAGGATGGAATTGCAGTGGATCCGGAAAAGATAAAAGCTATAATGGAATGGCCTGTCCCAAAAGATGTAGCAGATGTCCGATCCTTCATGGGGTTAGCTGGGTATTATAGGAGATTCGTGGAAGGTTTCTCTAAGGTGGCATTTCCCATTACCTCACTGTAGAAGAAAGGAAAATTGTTTCATTGGACCCCAAATTGCCAGAAAAGTTTCGAGCAACTGAAACACCTGCTCACCACAGCACCTATTCTGAGTATAGCAGATCTCAACAAGGATTATGTAGTATGTACAGATGCTAGCAAAGAAGGTTTGGGAGGGGTCTTGATGCAAGAAGGCAGAGTAATTGCCTACGAGTCTCGAAAACTGAAAGAACACGAGCAGAAATATTCTGCTTATGACTTAGAGTTGGCTGCCATTATTCATGCCCTGAAGATGTGGCGGCATTATCTCATGGGCCGGAAATTTTTGCTGCACACCGACCATCACAGTTTGACTAATTA
>APFE031241483.1:30902-51078 GCA_000404065.3 Pinus taeda | reverse complement strand
TAATTATAGCTCTTGGATACATCAGATCTTATGAATATCTATTAACGCATCTTCCCCTGATGATGAACTCACTTGGTAGTCCGAAACGTTGGGTTCACAAAACTCTACAACAGGTCATTCCTCCTCCATCTAAAACTCTCAATCTTTCCTATAACAGGGTTTCAGACCCAATTCCTCGAACTCTCTATAAATTGCCTCTGACTATTAGTTTAGATTTACAGAACAATAATCTTAGTTGATTGATTTGACAAGATGGATCGCTTGCAAATCAAGGACCCACAACCTTTGTGAACAATTCAGGACTTCGTGGATTCCTCTTAAATAAATCCTTGCAAAATGCCCATATCAACACCTCCTAATCTCAATTTTCCTTTACAAGGCCCTTCCTCAGGGAGCCCTATTAATCAGGGGGCGACCCCTGCAGTAAGGAAAAGTTTTAAAACTGGTTGTAATTGTTGCAATATCGGTGGGAAATGTTGTGAGCATTTCCATAATTGGCCTACTTTTTATCCATTTGTGTTGGAAAACTAGGATCTACCAAGCCAAATGGTGCAGTGGTAGACGAAAGAGAAATTGGTAGGAGGAGGGATTCCTCAATGTTTACATAACAACACACAGACTTTTGAAATAGCCTCAGAGAAGGGAGACCAGGGAGATCTCATTCCCAATGACAAAGATTTCAGCTTTGACTTAAATGAATTGCTCAAAGCTTCTGCTTATGTCTTGGGGAAGAGTGGATTGGAAATTATGTACAAAGTGGTACTTGGCAATGGCATTCCATAGAAGTGAGGAGGTTGGGGGAGGGAGGTGCTCAGAGATTTGAGGAATTTGAGTCTGAAGTTTAGGCCATTGGACGAATTCAACATCCCAACGTAGTGAAACTTCGAGCATATTATTGGGCAGCTGATGAAAAGTTGTTGATATCTTACTTCGTTCCAAATGGAAGCTTGGAAGTTGCATTGCATGGTAAATTTTCTTTTATAGATTCAGTTTTAAGTTTCTTTCATTTTATGGTGGATTTTTTCTCTTCACCTCAGTTGCTCAAAATACACTATTTGCAAGGTATAATATTTGATAGTTTTAAGGTTGAGTATTTTAGTGAGAAGGAAAATCACAAAATGGTTTTCAGCATTGCTTTTTTTTTCAATGTTATATAATTCAAATTTAAATTAAAAAACACATAAATGCCCTCAAACATTTATTACAATTGACAAGCAAAATTCCCTTGACTTTAAGCCACCACTTCCCATGTGGACAGGCTATGCAAAAAATGAAGTGGGCTATATCTTCTCTTAATCATGCTTTTGCCACAACTATGGACAGTTACAAAGAATGACCAAAAAAACCATCCACCCAAAGGGGAATATCAAGGGAATGAATGATCTTCTATACTAAAACTTTTGATTGACATGACAATCTCAGTTCCTAGATGTACAACTGAGTTGAGAAACATGACAACTCTGTCCATCAGTTGCTACACACTCTGCAACTGCAACTCCAATAAAAAAAAAACCTATGTAGGGAGCTTGGCAGGTTTGATAAATGCCACAGAGTCATACTCGGGCATTGAGTACTTTTTAAAAACTACATTCAATCTGCTTTCTTTAGAACACTCATGGAATGCCACCATCAGTCTTGTACACTCCTTGAGGTCTATTTCAGAGTAGCCTGTACAGCGTTTAAGTACATAATTCCAGACAGGTGTCTTTTTCAAAGTGCTTTGAGCGGTGTAGACTGTAGAAGCAGCGAGCATTAATGGGGGGGATTTATCATCACATATTGCATCAAGGTTAATTCCAGAAAGAAGAATACCAAATTTTCCATCTCTTCATCAGAGCTAGCAGATTTGAGGAACCAGATAAGGAATACATATGGAGTTGGGGCTGTGAGATGGAATTTCGATTTGTTGAGCATTGTCTCCTCCATAACCAATACATGTTTCCTCTCAAATTTATTTTCTAAGATGTCAAGAAAGTCATTTATGTCTGGAGCCCAAATTTCCTCATACTTTGAAGCTATAAGCATTGCAATGGCACCCACTAATTGATAATTTCTCCTCGATACAAGTTGAGCAGCAAGATATTTATCAAGAAGATTTGTGGTAAGATACAAAGTCTCTAGCATCAACCCAAATTTGTAATATACCTCAATTAACCAATTTATTAGTACTACTCTCATTTTGACATTCATCTCTTGTTGTTTGGGCATATAATCTAGCACACATCGCATTTGCTCTATTCTACGATAGAACTTGTATATATCCTCAACACATTCAACCACCGCTAACTGGTTATCACCGTCCCCCACCAATGTTTGGCAAGGGGTCCTCCTCTGCCTCATAGGGATGAACAAGGCCTCTTGCAACATGAGCTTAGCAATTCTCAGACTTTGGGACTTAGACTTGGGAGCTTGAAGAGTATTACTAACTAGCTTGTCAAAGGCAAAAGGACAAGCTTATATAGAGAGAGGAGAAGGAGATAAGATCATCCACAAGATTCATGGGATTCTCCAGCATTGTGATTACAAGTTGGTTTTATTCTGTGTGGTAGTTCAATAATAACACAATCATCTGATTCATTGGTCACTACAGTTGTTGGAGGAATGCCCTTGCTCTTACTAGTCCTCCTTTGCTTGTTTCCCCTCACAACTTCTGCCTTTGGAATCACAACCGGTGCCTGAATTTGGTTATTGGCAGCAGAGATCCCCTTCTTTGTAGCTTCCCATGCAAGTAACTGAGCACCAAAAGTCCTTGTAATAGGGCAAGAGACCTCAGCGAGAGATTTCCCACTGACTTCTTCATTGGTGACATTGCATTTACCAGCGACATTTGGCACAATGTTACCAATATCTCCTATATCCCTCCTATTGTTTGCAGCTTGAGAAACCCTCTAGGGAGGAACCATTGCTTTTGGTTGGGCTGCTTTAGAAGCCATCTTCTTGTTCTATACAAGTCCTTGGGTTTGCTTGTTGGGAACATTTAAGCAAACTAAATTTGCTGGCTAGTCACAAGAAACAAGTTATAAAGCCCCGTATAACAAGGTTGAATCTCGCAGTCTCCAGAGCCCCACGGGTGGCAGCTCTTGCAACCAAATAACTGAAAACACGACCACAGAAGCGAAGTATCTTGTGCTCACAACTTCTTCATTTTCAGCGTTGCTTATTGGATCTATTTTATTCATTGTTTTCCATCAATCATTAAGTGTTGCTTTGAAAAATGTTTTTTTGCCTACTTTGTTCGTAGTCCTGAAGGAGGAAGCCTTACTTCCAGGTTAAAAACACAATTTGTTATTGCAAAGTTGCTCAAACCACTTCAATCGATTAAATCATGACGATTTATATCAAATGCAAGAATTTTTTTTTTTTGTAACTACCGATTTTAGCTTTTAAGCTAACTCTCTATTTAAATATATCATATTTTTTTACATGTTTGTGGGAGAATCTAGATTACATTTATTGGTTGACAACAAGCTTGACAATTCTTACCAATTCCTGCAGGTAGATCAGGCCATCCAGCGACACCCTTGACATGGGCATCTAGGATAAATATTGCCAAGGGAACAACACAATTTGGCCTATCTGCATGAGTGCAATCCCCGTAAATATGTACATGGAGACATTAACCCCACATATATTCTGTTGGATAACAATATGGAGCCATATAGCTCAGTTTTTTGCTTGGGTCGTCTAATTATTATTGCAGGCAGCGGAGTTGCACCTCGACAAAGTGGAGAACTTCGTAATGGAGGCCTTCCATCGGGAAAAAAAACTCAGTTGTTGCTCATGGAAGCACGTTCCCAGGAGTTATAAGATCAGCTATAGAATGGCCAACTAATTATTGGCGTTCACATTCATTTGTGAATAATTACTAGGTTACGGAAGCCTCTGTTGTTGGCCACAAGCCAACACAGAAATGCGATGTTAATTCATTTGGAGTTGTCTTTTTGGAAATGCTTACAGGTCGATCTCCAACATTCCAACTTGCATCCTCTAACATGGACTTGGTCACTTGTGTTAGAAAAACACTCAAAGAGGAACAGCCACTATCAGAAATTGTGGGTTCACCACTCCTGCAAGAAGTGTATACAAAGAAAGAAGTACTTGTTGTTGGATTTAGAGACGTCTAATTACAATAATTTAGGTTGGACATGCGTGCATTATGATTGTGATATCAAATACTGTCAGCAAAATTACATTTATGTAATGATTAAATATGCCAAATAATGTGATTAATTAAGTTATGGCATTAAACGTATTTAAATAAGGATTTGGATACAAATACATATAGAATAATGTTAATCAATTATAATTGTTAATGGACCGATTATAATTGATTGAAATAATAGCAGTAATAAATATGGACAGCCAAGTTTCGGCTGCCCTAGGATTGGGGCTGAAATTTAGCTGTCAATTGACAGCCAAATTTCGACTGCCCTAGGATTGGGGCTGAAATTTAGCTGTCAATTGACAGCCAAATTTCGGGTGCCATAGGATTGGGACTGCTATAAAAGGGCTGAGTCTCCAAGGCTTGCAATCACTCAGAAAATAGTATGCTCCATTGAAGACTTGATACTCGATAAGGATAGCCAGAGAAAAGGATTGCAAGCTCTTGGAAGGATTCAAGAGCCAACAACTCAAGTCAAGACCAGGAGCTTTAGAAGATGGAAAGTAAGTTCCGCTGTGCATTATTTTCAATTTCTTATAAGTTCCGCTGTGCATTATTTTCAATTTCTTACAAAGGAGTAGATCTTGGTTATGGTTTAAAGTAATTAGGAAAACCCACAAAGTAAATCTAACAGGATCATCATATAGGTAGGTGTTTGTTGGATAATGTTATGCTGAAGGTAGTTACATGCGTAACAGTGAGGTCGGATTCAGGTCATTATATCCGTCTCTGCGATCTCTATGGCAGACATTTTTCCATAGAAAATAACGTTGATGTACATTCCTTGTTTACCAAAATCGACCTGCACAACCACTCCAAGGAGGTCCTTGGAAAATATGCAGGGGAAACTAATGAAAAAATCCAGAGTGAAAAACCCATGAAGAAATGCAAAGTGAAAAACCTACGAAAGGTAAGCTTTAGAGCTCTGAACTTTTTAAATGTAGTGGAGGACCCTTTGCGTTGGCCGTTCTGTGTAATAAGCCATTGTTTCCCGTGCGGGTGCCCATAACCATAGTGACCACGTACTCCATTACGAAGTTACTTATGAGGTGGAGACCGATCAAGGATAACATTAGGTAGTGTAACATTCCGTTAAGATTTGGACCTACAATGGTGACAAGGGGTCGACTTCGCAAGTTGCTTTCCAAATAAATAAAGGTCAAACTGGGGTGCATATATATGTCTCTGCGATCTCTATATTGGGCCTTTACGTTGTCGTATAAAATAGCGTCAATGTAGAGTCCCTTCTTGCCAAAATCATCCTAAACAGTCACTCCAAGGAGGTTCTTGGTGAATATTTAGGGGAAGCTAATGAAGAAATGCAGAGTGTAAAACCCATGAAGAAATGGAATCTCGAGAGTTCTGAACATTTAAAATCTGGCAGAGGAGCCTTGGTGCTGGAAATTATTTGTAATAAAACACACTTTCTCATGTGGGTTTCCATAACCATAACACTCAAGCCCCCCATTGCGAGGTTCTTTGCAAGACTAAGAATAATCAAGGATAACATCAGGTAGAGATTTGGGAGAAAATCGGTTCCATTTTCATTGTTATTTTTTCTTTGTTGGTTGTTTGATCATATATTTTTAAGTGATGGTTCCAAGGCTACACCAAATGAGAATTTACTATCATTGTCCATTTTCTGAAGCCCTTTCTATATTTTATACTTTGGAGGGAGTCAGCAGATGAATCTTCTTATTCCTTCGTTTAGGTTTGATACTACATTGAATTTATTGTTTGTGTGTTAGTTTCATTGGTTGAATATACCATTCTATGGACTGGATTTTTATGTCTTATTATTTTCTGCGAGGAACCTTACGGGAAGAAGTTTGTAGATTATGGATTTCGACTTTCAAGTGCCATTTTGATCATTCCATGGGTTTTCAAGTTCAACACGATGGAAGATAAATTTCCTCTAAGTACTTTCCATTTATGAATAACCTAGATGTCACTGTTCAATATCTTGGAAATGCTTTTCCTTGCGTTTTTAATGAAAATATTTATCCTATATTATATTTTGATTGCATGGGAAACACCTTCTGAAATTGAACCCCACTCTAACCCCTAATTAATCACAAAATATCTCCAATTAACTGCATAACTAACGTTGGTTGTTATCTTGTGGAGTGTATACGGGGACTAAGAAACAATCTTGAAAAAATAGCATGCTGCACTAGGCATATGGAGTAGCCTGTTATCACTAAAATTAACCATCAATCCATGAGAGACCCCTTCTCGAAGTGATCTTCACTTTAACCCCTAAATGATCACAAAATGTATTCAATATAATTCTCTTACATAAACAACTCTATTGCCTAATTATCTAGATCAAAAACCTCCATAATAGACATCTAAAAGTTGTGGACTCAGTGGTGTAACTAAAGAATGTGATAGAGACTTGTCTTATAAGTCCCCAAGGATTGAACAACATGTCTTAGCTACATTAATCCATGCATATTAATGTTCTGCTCAGAAGAAAACATGTACACTTTTTGATATCCATTGTTTATCTCAAATGCTTCCACACAAACCTCTAGTTATTGGAAAACAATAATTTCAATGTAGCAAACGTCATAATAATCCTTCATTGAGAAGACATTGTGCCTATATTTCCAACCAATCCCTCTCCTTGAAATAACAGCCCGTTCTCTTTGGATAAATTTACTCATCTTCAAAGATGAATTTAAAAAAGAGTTCATGAAAAGTTTAATATATATAGTCCTAACGAATCCTTGGACATGGATGAAATTTGCGAGATTATTGAACTCTCTGAACTCTAATTTTGTCACTGAGCTAGTGGACTATGACTTTAGAAACCTTGTTTCCCAATACTATAAACATCAACATGAACCACATTTGAATTGTGTACACAATATACGTGCTTTCCTTAATCCATAACATTAAATTATCTCTCGACTTGCTAGTAAATGTTGGTTGGATAAGAAAGTTCCTTTTATGTGTTAATCTTCATATGTGTCTACGTATTTCTCTTATTAGTCCCTACCATCTGGCAATGGCTAGGGACTATAGTAATCCAAATGCGTTGCTATAACATTAATTTGAAGTGCTATTTTATTAGTTTACAGTGACTAGCCCAAAGTTTTTAGGTGCTCTCGTGTTTGCTATTGCCGGGATAACCAAAGTCTTCAAAATTAAGCTATTTTTCCATCTTATTTCGCCTCTTCCCAAGGTGGGGAGGCAAAAACTTAGGTAATATATATTTATGTTTTTCTTATCATTGGTACATCAGCTATAGATCAGTGTAATGCTAGCATTAATGCTAGGCATTTAATGCTCAGGATTTGGGATGTTCATGCTTGCCGATTACCTAATGCTTCAGATGTAAAATTGTTTTATTTTACACAGATAGGTGGTTTGTGTGGCTTGCATGAAGATGAGCATGGCGAGATGGCGAGAGGAGAGGAGGCCTGCATGAAGATGTGCGTGGCCACAATCTCACTACCGTGACTAGATTCAGGATTAGCTGTCCTTCTGAGTCTCGAGCAGGTTGACGAGGGGATAGATCAATCCTTAAGCTTCACTTTCATACCAGTAAATCGAAGATGTGTCGGAAATAGAACCTGGAGCCAACGGGATTTGGAACGGGTCTAATTTGATCTACATCTGGATTTGGCAACTGGCTGAAACTTGATCTAGCATCCTTACCCATTCGAAAGCTAGCAGCCTGGGTTGAATCAACAGTTTACCTTGTTTAAGCAGTAGCACACCCAGATGAAGATACTTATCAATATGGAGATTCAGCTCTGCAACAGCTATGGATGCTGAATTTTTGTGGAACAGCGTTGGGTACTGAATTCAAATGTAAGGATAAAGATAATTACCTTCCTTTGTGGCTTCTGTAGCATACTACAGTCACCTCTTCTTCATTCTTATTATGTGCTTCTAATGTGCTTCCTATATGGGTTGTCCTTAGGGAGCATGCTACTGCAGACGTAGTAACACATGTTGAAGAGGCCTTCATCAATCGTGTACGAACGGAATTACGGGTCCAAAGGCAGGGTTGGAATATCCGAACGGAACGAATTCTAGCTTCTCCCTTTGGCATTATTGTTAGGTCACAAATGCACTGCAGAATGAACGGCAAGGCTGCTCTGTGGCTGGACTTGGAAGCTTTCTCCAGATATTATCCTTGTGGTAGTATCTGGCCCTTCATAACGTAAGAACGTTTGAAAGAATCCTATGACAATCTCACTCACAGGGGTCGGTGTGTCAACGCTTGTCAAGCTCTATGCTTGCCTATTCAAGTATGCGCTCGATCATATATAATGTGAGTGCTCAGCCCGCTTCCACGTGGATGAGGTTAATCTAGGGTACCGAAGCTGAATAAAGGTTCTTGGTATCTGTCATAGTGAATCGTGTGCAGTAATTGTGAATCAAATATCGCATTCAGCCTACCAGTCAAGTGTGGCAGGTCTAAATTGCTACAATCCAACCTGATATCCCTCGCCATTCAGTTTGTATTCAGTCCCATTACCCAGCCCATTACACTTCCAATCAATCAGGGAGTCGAGGACGCTTTCAGGACCTAATAACGCATTACCTCGCCCAATACTCAGCATTCTTCAATCCGTATTAACCAATATCCAGATCTATAATTCATGAAAAACGCTCAGTTAGAACTCTATAGCCATTGCGTCGTCGTTCCAAACGAGGTCAGAAACCCAAGGATAATGCCCTATTATTGGAAATTAAAACTGTGAAACCGAGAGGATCTCCTGCTATCTGGGCTCTTTCATCTGGCTATAAATGGTTTTAAGCCTCATCCAGTCCTCTAATTATTGTGGTCATTTTGGCACTTGAAAAACCTTACAAAACTCATAGCGTCATTTTTCCTGGTCTGATGTGCAACGGCAATTTGAAACCTTCATTCGCAATTACCCTTTGCAGTACCAACAAATGTGTAAATCAGAAACACGACCTTTATAAACCTTTACAAGTTCCTTCCAGTCCATTGCTTTTCTTCATACGAGATTGGGTATTGAATGAGGAATGGTTTTAGAGGTTACAGAGAATATTATCACAACATATCAGGTTGGTTCATTGAAGGATAGGATAATAGGTCATAAAGAGACATGTCATACATGTAGGTGGGTCACACATATGGCACTGTGCATCATGATCATGGCAAGGAGACAAGTAAAATGGGGCCCGTGACAAGTGGAATGGTAAACTAAATACGCCATGATAATATATATATGATTACTACTTTTGGTGCTTTACAAGAGCGATAGTTTTATCCTTGGGAATTTTGGTGATTACTTCTATCTCTGGGGACATTTGTGATTTGTAAATATGAAGCTGATGGGCATATTGAACATCTTCTGTGTTTCCCCATCTTTGACTACACTCTATTTTAAAGACTAGACTCTCAGATCTCGGAGCACACACAGCTTCTACAGGGGCAGTCTACAAGTGCAGTTGTAGAGGTTCGAACTTCTGACCTGCTGAGAGCTAGGAAAGTTCAACCCACTAAAACTAAAGAATAGGTCATAACATTAAGGAAAACCCCAGAGGCGAGAATCATGTGGTTTCAATGTTCATTTATGACCACTTTGGTATTAATCATATGTTTTCATAGGTCTGCTTATCAATTCTGTGAAATCATAGAATATATCATACACACACTTTTGTTAAGTCAGAGTATGCAATCATTGTATATATGCTCTTTATTATTTTTTCATATATTATCTTCTTTTATGTTGTGCAGGTGGTGGTGTTGAGAGTCTCATTGCACTGCACTTATGGCCAATGGTTTAGGTTCATGGCTTGTTATTCTTGCCTTTTATTTTTTGTACCAAGTTTTAACTATCAGAAAATTCACTATAGATGTAACTTTATATAATGAAAGGCTATTTTGCTAGGCTTAACATTTTGGCTTCAGTATTTTACATCTGGTTAAATGTTTTATGTTTTTTAATCATTTCTCACCCTCCTCTGAGAAAGCTGGTTTACTATCATTAGCATTGTGTTGTTCTTTCCTTACTGATCGCAAATCATTGGTCTAGTCGCCATAGAGTTTCTTAATTTTTGGTCATGGATTTACATAAGTCCTCAAACATTAGGGGCATGCTTTATCCACCAAGAAGGAATAGAGGCAAAATCATTTTAGTTACCAGTTTTTGCTGTTGCTCTTTAATTCCTGTTGTATAATTGTTTTTCCAAGACAAGGAGAATTCATATTTATTATGATAGAGTATAGCATGTTTCTTCCTTGTTTGCCTGTGATGTCACATTAGAAGTAATATTGTATTCATATTTTGATGAGACAATAGAATAAGAAACGAACCTTATAATGAGTGATGCCTGTGTCTTAAGGTTAGCACATTTCAATCATTTCGTTGAAGATTTAGTATTATTCATCTGTCTTTATGATTTTGGGTGCTTGATGAAGCTGTGACAAGTTGTAAAGGATGCAAGACAGATTTTGGAGCATTTATCCGAAGGGTAACTTGGCTACCCATTAATTATGTTGTTGAGTTCCTGTAGTTTTTGGGCTTTGATTTTGTTTCTCTCCATTAGCTAAACTGATTGTTGGTCTATTGCAGCATCATTGTAGAAACTCTGGTGATATATTTTGTGACAAGTGTACACAAGGAAGAGCTGCACTTACTGCAGACAAGGATGCTCAACCAGTTCGAGTCTGTGACAAATGTTTGGTAAGTTGGCACAGTCTCTTGTGACTATCATGTTTAAGTTTTATATTTTAAATGCTGGTAATGATATAATAAGAATTTAGAAAAATTTTAAGAGCAGGATTTGGAATAAATTATCTTACTGGAAATTAAATTTTTATTTTATTTTATGGGCTAATAAAAATGTTTATTAGGTCAAAAAGTAGTTATACACAGGAAGCTAATTTAATATAGTGAGTTTGGAGTGAGATATGTAATTATTAAGTAGTACTTAATCACAAATAGCAATTGTACACAAACATTATTTACATGTATGCTGATAATTCAAATTGTGTACAAGCAAAAGTTACACAAAGGTTGACTAGTACGAAGGAGACAAGCAGCAAAGCCACGGCACAACAGAGTCATGATGATCTTGTGAAAAGGCTTATGCTGCGATACAAATTACATTAAATGGGTTCTCAATTCTTGATGTTTAAATCAATTATTCAACATTAACATGCATACAGAAGCTTCAGCCAATGACCCACTGCAGGATTTAAATATTGCTCCTTGGGTCCACCAATTCCTTAAACTTGTTTAATCTGTAGGTAGTTAACTCCACAAATCATGTTTCCTGAAGCATAAACTCTCCCTTTAATCTGTAGCTCACTACATGTACTCAATTGAATGCATGGTTTGTACATTTAGTATAGCCTGTAATTTTCTCTATTGTAGTGCTTTATTCATAAACATGGGTGCCATCCATTAAGGTTACTGATCCTACCCAAGAGTGTATAGTGCCTAGGCACAGTCTGTTCTTGATGTGGACCCACGAGATGGTCCATAAGTATCTGTGATCTACTATGCCCTGACAGATGCTTGAAGTTAGCACTAAATGCAGGTTAGAATGCCATCTTAAATTAGAAGTGCACCTAACAGTTTGCAATTATTCAAATCTACGGTCTACCAGAAGAAAAAAAAAAAAAAAACAAATATGTGCAACAATCCCTCCCTCTCTCACTGATGTCAAACACTATGAATTGGCCCCTGCATCATTTTTCTTGATTTTTGTGGCAGACTACTGAGCAAATAGTGGCATTGATTGAGAGGAAGCATTATTTTCTAGTTTGTGGGTAGGAGGGAAATTTTGGAATCTGTTTCCATCATATGTGCTTGAAGTCTAATTCCATGGTTCATGTTTTGTGATTTTCTCACACATTTCTATCAACGTGTATTCTTTTGTATGAATGCTTCTGATCAACACCTGCAGATCACATCGTCTGATTGGGGACATTAATGAAGCAGATATGTCTCACATGTTATGAGGGTACACATTGGCCCAACAGCCTTAAAGTGGGGGGTATCTGTTCTGCCAGAGTCACTCAGGACTTGCACCTGGCCCTATCTGCATTAAATGGCCTGCTTGCACAGGCATGCTGGTCCAGAAAAGGTGAATGGTGAAAATTTACTAGTTATATTCCTGATGTCTTTTGAGGGTTCTTTTAATTTCTAATATGTGTAATATCCCTTAGGGTGGAAAATAGCACATGACATTTTGTATTCTAGCTAGTGTTATAGGATTCCTTTAGCTTTTGAAAACAGAGATGATACTAAATGCACAATCATTATAATCAAGTAGTAGATTTCATCAGCATCACCAATAATACATAACAGGATACTGATTTAAAAATCTGTTACACTAGTTGTACAGTGTACAATACTCGTACATTTATAAACAATAGCAGTCCTTCACTAAATGCACCAGCTATTTACACAAGGGTTATGACACCAGTTAATCCTATTAGCAAACTGTACATTTGGCTAATTAAACTTACAAGATCATATGTTTCCTTCTTGCCTCAGCAAACACCCTAACAATGCCCTTCAATTCTCAGATTACACCTTACTGCTTAGCCAGAGGTGCCCTAATAGGCCTTGCTCCCCAGATCAGACTTCAGAAAGGATTTCGCTACCACATTTGACCCTTAGAAGGATCTACTGTCAAGATTAATACCTTAGCAAGGGTCTTCTGCTCAACTTTACCTTCAGAACGGATCCACTGCTACAAATAACACTGCAGGGGTAGTCTGTGGTTGATAACAGAGCTTCAATGGGAGCCCATACTATCACTATTGTATGTTATCTGTCAATAGATACCCCAACATCATATATGTAAGCAATTTTTGTGATGAAATACACAAACCCTGGTGTCCAACTGTGTCAGGTGTGACAACATTTGCTATAGATCTGGAGAAAAACGAGGTCACAGTGATGGGTCACATATGACCCATTGGAATTTTGGAAAGTGTTTTCAAAGTAAAAAATGTTGAGTTCTGGCCTCAGGAGAAGTTAAGCTAAAAGGCTGCAACAACATTTATGTAATCTAATAGTCTGTATAGCTAAAATTTTGTCCTTTAGCCCTCCAGCTTTTTAGAAGTTGCAGATATAACTTCACTATTTTTGTTGCTGCAGGCTTTTGCAAATATCCTGCTCTTGCATTTTTTAAAAATTGTAGTTGATAGCAGTCTCATGAACCATTGATTACACCCTACTAAGCTGTGTTCTTCCCCTAATGATTAGCTTATAGTCATGGTTAGTAAGCTCTTACTAGAATTATGCTTGCTTGTTATGATATAAGCTCTACTGGTAGGTTGTATATGACTAATAAGGTAAACACGTTCGTCATTATATCACTACTATTGATTCCATTGGTTCAATTAGAGCTCTTTGTTATAGTAATTCAATCGAGTTGATTAGGTAATCTACGTAATAGAATGACATAATATTAGCTTAAGCTCAATATGGAGAGTCTATTAGGTCAACATCTATGATCTAAGTGGAAACCATTGCTGTGATACGTATTGAGAATGCAATCACTTTACTACTAGTGCTATGAATAAGCATAATGAAGCTGTATTGATCCAGGATTCGAACATGTTGATTACTCATATTACCTATACTTAGTATTAGTAAGATCAAAGCTCCTTATTCTACATGTATTACTATGATTAGAACATGCTTGATTTCCATAATAGCTTGAACAGACTCTTCTTAGCTAAGCTCTTGTTAAGTTGAATAGGCATAGCTTCTCGTAGTAGGTAGTGTAATCGATTCCTTTTATTCACGTATCTGTATTGGGTATGCAGCTTGTTGATTCATGAATCTCTAACTACTACTAGAACAATGGTATATGATAGTAATACAACCAATGGGTATTGTATTGGTAACACTGCTAACATGTAATGAATAGGGTTATGCTTAGGTGGTAAGAGTCCATGTATTCTAATAATGAATGATATGTGATATGGTATTGACTTACTACATATTCATCCATTTACCAAGTACCAAGACTTTCTTTCGTGTATGAATCAATATGAGTAAAGAAAAAGCAGGTAGCTGGATACGATACAAAGGGTTGTTGATTACACCTTAAGCACTCAATATGATAGGTATTTCTTATGGTATTACTTATGGTTAATGAACCTTGTTAAGCTAATTATGAATATCTTGTACACGTTAAGCTCTGTAAGCAGGTAATAGTAAAGTATAAGGAAACATAGGTGATAAGGTTCAACATGCTTATAAGGGAAAGCATATTCATGTCTTAGCTATTAGTACTGATAAAAATCCCTATTAGAGTCTAGAGATCAAGTATGGAGAGTACCAATACCCACTGTAATCACATAAGAAACTATCCCTAATTAGGGAGATAAGGTCACATGTTGTATTCCAATAACGCTTAAAGCTTGGTTCAGCTAAAGAACATGGCATGGTAATCAGCTTCTACATACAATATAAGGTTACATATGGGATTATAAGCACATATCGATAAGGTCCAATGTGGTTGGTTATTACTAATAGAAACACCAATGCTTATAGATAAGGATAAGCTGCTTATGTCACAACAGCCCACCAGTATAGCGTATTTACCCTAATTCACTCTATTAGCTCTAAGCTGATGAGCACGTAATCATTGCCTCTCTATTACAGCTAAGCTTAGGTACAATCTTATCATCATTACTTATGGGTATACTCTTACACTAATATTACCAGTGAGATTTCATATGAATAGTAACTCTACTAGTATTAGAGGTGATTGGAATACTAGTATATCACTACTACAAAGCTTGCCATAATCTAATAGGTTATTGATTTGACGTATGATGAACAGGATCAGGTTCTCCTGAAAATGCTATAAATAGTAGGGGAATCTTGAAAAACTCCGCCAAGAGAAAATGCCAAATTTTTAGGATATATTCAGTCTACGCAGGGTAGCCAGCTTGGGCGTGTCAAGTAGCCGTAAAATGCACGCAAATGCCCTCTCCTATTTTTTTATTCTCTCTGAGGTCTGATGAACTCCTCTCATTAAATGAATTCTTTTATGGTTGGAAAATGTAAATGAATAAGATCTTTACCTGGAGGCAAATGCTGTGATCAAGGTTTTAGTTGCAGGAATGAGTGCCCCTTTTTCGACTGTGTACAGGAGTTTGGCATGCTCCTTCTTAACTATAGCTGGCAAATGCTTAAAAACATAGTTCCCTTGCTCTAGCTTCTTCTCAGCATCTAGTTCCCTTGCTCTAGCTTCTGAATCATAATATTGATGAGAAATATAGAAGGTTGCCCATAACTGTGCACAGGAATTTAGCATGCTCCTCCTTAACTGTAGATGGAAAATATTGAAATTTGTAGCTAGGTGAATGGTAGCAATGACTTGATTGTTGCATTGTTGAGATATCATGGTGTGAGGGTTGCTTAATCTTTTGTTTGACTAGTTAGCTACAGTGCACTGATTTTCTTAATAGTGGTATCTTTCTATTCTCTCTGAGGTCTGATGCACTCCTCTCATTAAATGAATTCTTTTTGGCTGGAAAATGTAAATGAATCAATCGTTACCTCGAGGAAAATGTTGTGATCAAGGTTTTAGTTGCAGGAATGAGTGCCCCTTTTTCGACTGTGTACAGGAGTTTATTCAATCTCACTTGTTTTGTTTGACTAGTTTTTCTTCACAGTGGTATTTTTTTATTCTCTCTGAGGTCTGATGCACTCCTCTCATTAAATGAATTCCTTTCTAGTTGGAAAATGTAAATGAATCAGATCTTTACCTGGAGGCAAATGCTGGAACGGGTGCCCCTTTTTCGACTGTGTACAAGAGTTTAGCATGCTCTTTCTTAACTGTAGCTGGAAAATTCTTAAAAACAGAGTTCCCTTGCTCTAGCTTCTTCTTAGCATCTAGTTCGGTTTTGTGACTTTCCCACTCAATGCAGCTACACGTGCATTCTCAGGGTGAACTTAATGCAGGGACTTGCTGCCTCGCAACTTACCTTGTTTTCATTATCTTTAATTTACGTACTAAAGTTTCGTTAATTTAGTAGAGGATTTCCTTTACACCATAACTCAACCATTAATCTAATTTGTTATACAATCTTCTCATAAAAAACCTATAAGCCATGAACTGATTAGGTTTTGAGATTTTGTTTAGTGAAATATCTTGACAACAAAAATTCAAAAACTACAAAGAATTATCAACGAAAATGGGAAAATTAAACCTCCAGTGCAAGAAAGAAATTATTACATTAAACGTCAAAATTTAATCTTTAACTTTTTGACACACATATGCATTCATTGAATTTTCCATGGAAATGAATATGCAATTTTACTCCAAGTAAATATTTATCTTAAACATTCACAACATCCCTCAAAACCATCCAAATACACTTTATAACAAGATTGAGTCTCATAACATTGGTAACCGTGAAAAATGTGTATATGCATCTTGGTATTGAACCTTGCTTTAATCAACCTCTTTGCAAATAGATGAGAAAAAATTGTCTTTTTGTTAGTGTGCAAATGTAGTATTGTCCCACTACCACAATGTAGAAGACCTCGGTTGAACATTAATGATTTCTTTGTCTTAATACAATTATGAAACATTTGTGAATCCACTTGGAATACACAAAGACTAAATAATGATCACATACACACACAAGTTATAACTTAAAAATTAGATATAGTGGCACATACACACTAAAACTTGAATAATGTTGAGATTTTTTGTTCATTAAATTGGGCAAAAATCTCATGTATGTGACAACAATAGGATTTGTTGCTAAATTATTGCATCCTATATTTGTTGTGAGAGAATTTATGATTCAGTTTTCTACTCCCAGCTATAAAAAATGTAAGCCCGCAGAGGATATTTGAGCAGTGTTGAGAGTGTGTGAGGAACTAAATTGTTGTAATATCCTGATGAATAATAAGATTGCTGATGCCTCTGTTTGGCGCATGTAGCCCAGATTGGTTGGGTGAACCACGTTAAAAATCTTTGTGTTATTTTAAGATTTTGTGTGTGCTGTGTATGCTATTAATTTCCATTGTCCGTTGTTTACTCCAACAATTGGTATCAGAGCAATGTTGTGGAGCTCATACATGTGACAGAGAGGGAAGATATGGTTGGCGCAGTTTCGTCCTGAACAGTCGCGCCATTTTTGAGCCGAAAGAAGGGTTGGCGTAGTTCATTAAGGAACAGTCGCGCCAATTGGCGCGGTTTTGAGCCTTATAATCACGCCATCATGCCAAAAATCGCTATTGGTGTGGAAATGCAAGGATTAAGTGCACCAATTTTGTGACTCGTGTCGATTTTGTTTGTGGCATGGATCTTCCGCCGTCGAGGAGTGCCAAGCCTCTTTCTCTTTGGAAAAACTGCAATTTTTTTTTTGAAATTGTAATATACCATGACATGGTGCGGCGGAGGCATTTTATTATAAGGTAAAGGCATTTTTTAAATAAAAAACTTCATTTATTAAAAACATGGAATTGGATATTTTGTGTGTTACAACATGGCAAAATCTCAAAGTGCTTGTTTTGAGATCGAGAAGTTCAATGGCAAAAACAACTTCGAGATCTGGAAAGTGAAGATGTATGATCTACTCGTGCAACAAGGCGTGGTGAAGGCTTTGTTGGGAAAGTCCAAACAGCCTTACACCATGACAGATGATGAATGGAGCGACTTGGATGAAAGAGCACTGAGCGATATTTGACTGTGTTTGGTGGATGATGTTTTGTTTAACATTGTGTCAAAGAAAACTGCTGCTGGTTTGTGGACAAAGCTTGAGAAGCTGGACATGACAAAATCCTTAACCAATAGGATTCTTTTGAAGCGACAGTTGTACAGTTTGCGCATGAAGGAAGATACATCCATTACTGATCATTTGAATGCCTTTAATTCTCTCCTGGTGGAGTTAGAAAGTATAGAAGTAAAATTTGAATCAGAAGATAAAGCTATGCTTGTTGCCCAAGTCATGGGATCATTTTGTTACTTCTATAAGTCTTAGTTCATCAGAAACCCTTGAATTTGATGATGTTGTTGGAGCTTTGTTATCCGAAGAGACAAGGAAGAGGTCAAATTTAGAAACCTCTACATCAGAAGCAATGATGGTCAGAGGTCGTTCTAAAGAAAGACGCTTTAGTAAACACAACGAATCGCGTTTAAAATAAAAAAGGAAGCAGAGTAAGGTAAAGTGCTGGTTTTGTGGCAAATTGGGACATTTGAAGAACGACTATTGGAAGAGATAGCAAACATCCAAACAAGACTCCTCGACAGAGAGGAAAGAAGCAAACACGATAGATACAGGTTCAGCATCCATTTCAGGTATGAGTGATGAAGTGTTATCAGTTAATTTGTCTAATCATGATCAACATTGGCTGTTAGATTCTGGTGCATCAAATCACATGTGCATTCATAGAGAATGATTTAAAACTTATAAATTAATCAATGATGGAGTAGTTTACATGGGAAATGATGTCACATGTAACATTGTGGGGACTGGAAGCATATAGCTTAAAATGTTTGATGGGACAAATAAAATTCTAACTGATGTAAGACATGTACCTAAACTAAGAAAAAACTTCATTTCACTAGGAGTACTAGACACTAATGGATATAAAACTTTTATTCAAGGTGGAGTAATGAAATTTTATAAAGGAATTTTACTAGTGATGAAAGCAAATAAGGTTGGAAATCTTTTTTAGTTAGAAGGAAGAACAAAGTTAGATCATGTTTCTACAGTATCTGAAAATGAAAGTAATTCTATTCGTTTATGGCATCAAAGGTTGGGCCATATGAGTTAAAGAGGTTTAAATATTTTATCTGATCGTAGGTTACTTCCTAATTTAAAGTCTGTTAAGTTAGATTTCTATAAACATTGTCTATTTGGGAAACAAAGCAAGTAGAAGTTTAAAACTGGAAAACATACTAGTAAGGGAATCCTTGATTATATCCATTATGATGTTTGGGGTCCATCTCTTACAACCTCATATGGAGGATCGTCATATTTTGTATCTTTTATTGATGATTTCTCTAGAAAAGTGTGGGTATACATGTTAAAGAAGAAGTCTAATGTATTTACAGTTTTCAAACAGTTTAGAGCATTAGTTGAAAACATCATTGGAAGAACCATTCAATGTTTAAGAACTGACAATGGTGGTGAGTTTACTTCAAAGGAATTTGATAATTATTGCAAGGACGCTGGGATCGAAAGACATAAAACCACTGTATATACTCCTCAGCAAAATGGAGTTGCTGAACGCATGAACAAGACTCTTTTAGAGAGAGAAAGAAGTATGCTTAGTAACTCCAATTTGCAGAAGGAATTGTGGTCAGAAGCGGTTTCTACAGCTTGCTATTTGATAAATCGATCACCATCAACTGCAATAGGATGCAAAATTCCTCAAGAGGTATGGAAAAGTCATCCTTGTGATTATTCTAAACTAAAAGTTTTTGGTTATGATGCATATGCTCTAGTTCTGAAACATTAGCGTTCTAAATTAGATCCTAAATCAAAAAGATATATCTTTGTTGGATATGGTGGTGGGACTAAGGGATACAGATTGTGGGATCCTACTACTGACAAGATCATCATTAACAAAGATGTTAAATTTAATGAATCTTCACTTGAAAATCTAGATGTAGATGATAAATTGAAACAGGATAATGTATCTAAGCTTCAACACATTCAGTTTGAAACCAGTTCAAATACTGATGATAGTGAAGATGAACAAGTTTCAGATGCAGATCATGAACATGTTTCAGATGCAGATCATGAACATGTTTCAAATGCAGATCATGAAGAAGTTCCTACAAATAATAATCAGCAAATTTTGGAAGTACCAGAAACATCTTTAAGGAGGTCCACAAGAATCAAACGTCCTCCTAAAAAGTATGATGATTATGTTACTTCAATTGATTTAACCGCTAATGATGATGAACCTTTATGCTATCAGGAAGCTGTAGAAGGTTCTAAAAGTGAAAAGTAGAAAGAAGCTATGAAGGACGAGATGATGGCATTAGTCAAGAATGGCACATGGGATCTGGTAGAACTTC
>APFE031241483.1:13525-29509 GCA_000404065.3 Pinus taeda | reverse complement strand
ATAATGAATTAATAATTTAAATAAATAAATGGATTATTAACTAACCATTGATCTATTTTATTTTTTACCTAGTTTAACTTAGCTCCATAAATATAATAGTAAATATGAAGAATAATGGTAATAGTAAGACGAATATTAATATTAAATTATTTGAAGGAATTTTGACTAGGGTCCTTGAGTCAAAAAGTAGCCGTTAGTATTTTTAGCCGTTAGAGTCTCTACTTAGACTATTTAACATGCTAAACTGGATCTGTATCTTCAACTTGTCCTGACGATGAACCACACTAGTTGGTTCAAAATGCACTGACAAATTATTAATTATGTGATTTCGCCGAAAATTCTCTAAACAATGTTATGGATCATAGAAGTCTAAATTCCTTAAGAAGAGATTCTCTGGAAACAAAAATCCCGGATCAGATGGTTAAAGGAAGGAGAACAGAACACTAAATTTTTCCACATCTCTACCATTCAACGTAGGATGTGTAACAATATTAACTTTCTCCTTAGCCCAACAGCAGAAAGACTAGAGCAGCATGAGGCCATAGAAGCTGAATTGGTCTCTCATCTCAAATCGGTGGTGCAGGAAGACCAGTCTGACAGGCGACCATCAATTAACAAAATCCTACAACATATACCAAAGTTAATCACGAAGGAGCACAATCATCTTCTTCTTCGCCCTGTCACTCTTTTGGAAGTTGAACAGGTTGTCCTACAAAACAAGGAAGGTAAAGCTCCAGGACCTGATGGCTTCACCTCCAACTTCTTTCATCATTTCTGGGATTTGATCAAAGATGAGATCTCGCAATTAGTGGAGGAGTCCAGATCCATGCATTGGCTTCTCCCTTCTCTTAATACCACTTTCATAACCCTGATCCCCAAGGAGGACCAAGTAGCCACGCCTAACAAATTCCACCCCATTTCCCTCTGCAATGTCATCTACAATATCATCTCCAAAGTTATTGCGAACAAGTTAAAGTCGTTGCTTCCTTTGCTCATCTCGCCTGAGAAAACTGTTTATAAAGAGGGGTGACAAATCCTGGATGGCATCATTCTCACTCATGAGATTATGCATTCGCTGAAGAAGACTAAAAAGCTAGGTATGCTCCTTACGATTGATTTATCAAAAGATTTTGACAAACTTAATTGGAATTTCATTCAACAGATGCTAGCAGCTTTTCATTTCAGCCCTCCTTGGATAAGATGGGTCATGACCGTCATCTCCTCTTCCTTTTTCTCCAACTTGGTCAATGGTATCCCCTCTCATCCCTTCTCCCCCTCTTGTGGCATTCGCCAAGGTGATCCCCTGTCCCCCTTTCTCTTTGTGCTCATGGCAGAAGGGATAGTTCGGACCATCTCTCATGCCCTTCATTCACATCAGCTTCATGGCATCTCCATTCATGAGTCCCCTGCTCATACCCACTAGAAATTTGTGGACGACACTATGCTGTTTAGTCATCCTTCCGCCCATGAAGCCTCCGCCTTGAAGAGCTTGCTCGATTTGTTTGCCAAAGCTTCAGGAATGATTGTCAATGCCTCCAAGTCGCAAATCTTCTTCTTTAACACTGCTATTCTCATTCAACATCGCATTGCTAGAATCCTCGGATTCTCCATTTCCAGGTTGCTCATCAAGTACCTTAGAGCCCCCTTGATTGTCTCAGTGCTCAATCACTCTTATTGGAGATCTCTCTTGGATAAACTTGAATCTAGTTTATCCTCCTGGACCTTTCGCCCCCTTAACCTTCCTAGTAAACTTATTCTGGTCAAGTCTGTCCTTCAATCCATGCCACTCTATCTTTTCTCGGTCCTTGCAGCCCCGAAATGGGTCCTCAAGTGGATCAAATCTCTTCAACGCAACTTCCTATGGGGAGCATTCAGACAGAACAGAAAATGGGCCTTGGTCAAGTGGAATATAATTTGCAAGCCAAAGCTATTGGGGGGGCTAGGCCTCCATGACCCTCAGCACAGCAACACTATCATGGGGGCTAAGGTGTGGTGGCAATGGCTATCCTCCTCTTCCCCATGGGCGAAACTATAGAATGCCAAATATGCCAACCATAGACCTGATTCAGAGCTCATTCTACTGTCTATTGTAGAAGCAGGCTCTCTAATCTGGAACACTACCAAAAAACACCATCTTCTTATTCAGGATCATAGTTTCTAGGAGGTCTACAATGGCCACACAACTAGGTTCTAGACAGACTCGTGGCATCAACAGTGCATGCTCCTCTCAACCATCGAACCGCCTCTCCAGTATGATTTGATTGCTCCTCTGGAGGCCACAGTTCACCAATTCTGGGAGGAAAACCATGCTTAGGGATACAAGCGCTGGAAAATGGCTACAAGATGCTTGAACAACCAGCAAGTTCAGGCTCATCTAGCGCTGGAAGTAGAACTAATCAGCAAGAAAATCAGATACTCGGACAAGCAGGATATCCTTCTCTAGGGACACTCTCCAAAAGGCAAGTTCACCACTCAGGAAGCCTATGCCCTGATGACCCAGACTCTCGAACCCCCTGACGCCATCTGGAAAGAGCTATGGTCACTGCAGCTTTGGCCCAAGGTTTCCTCGTTCATATGGCTGCTTTGTCATAAGAAAATCCTCACATAGGACAATTTAATGAAAAGAGGCTTCACTGGGCCTTCCAGATGCCCCAACAGTAATAATCAAGAGGAGACCATTCAACATCTTATGCTGACTTGCCCTCTGGCTACCTTCTTTTGGGAAAGTGTGAGCTCCAAGTGTAGAAGAGATGGTCGACAGTCTGAGGACTTAAATACTATCATTCGTAATTGGCCAGCTGCACCCTACTAGAGCAATATGCTCAACTCTCTCTGTAGGCACATTGCAGGTCTCATCTTATGGCATATTTGGAAGGAGAGGAATAGACGGATTTTCAAGAACTAGTCTACCCCTCTGGAAATCATCTCATTTAACTACTGCAATAATCTCCGCGAAACATTAGCGCTACAAAAATGGTTGAAGGAAGATTTCCCTATTCTGCCCTAGGAGCAACAAGTTTGGAACAATTGGCAGCTCAAGCGCAATCCAAATCCTAAGTCGATTGGTTGAAGAGTCCCAAAGGCAAATTCTAATGGAAAATGGGTCTCCCCTGCAGAGGGTGTCATAAAGCTCAACTTTGACGGAGCCTCCAAAGGTAATCCTGGGGAGGCAGGTTTTGAGGGAAATTTTCGCAACCATAAAGGCAAACGCATGCTCGTTTACTATGGCTCTATGGGATGGGACACCAATAACTCTGCAGAACTAGAAGGTCTATGGCATGGTATGCAGCTAGCCCAGCTCCATAATTTTTTCCCTATCGAGATTGAGGGCGACTTCCAAATCATCATCAACATGATCAGTAAGATCCTCTCAGGCTCCCTTTCCTCAAGAGTAGCAGACAGTTGGAGGCTCATGGTAAGATTGGAACTTATAGCTGAATGGCTGCAAGAGCACAGAGCCATCTACCTCAAGCACACTGGAAGATCTTGCAACAAAGTGGCAGATATGCTGACCAACAAAGGGGTAACGAACGCCCAGACCCTCTCTGCACGGCCCCTCCCCAGTCTCAATGATAGCAAACTCATTCAGGAATGCACTCAGTTGGTGCATCAAGACAACCTCACCCTAGATGAAGGTCGGCATTGACGTGATGGAGGTTACGATCTGGCAGTCGAGCGCATGGCAAGCCCACTGGTTCACCGACGGAAGGTAGGTACTCACCTGTGGAACAATTAAGTCGATGGGCAGTCAGCCTATGTGACATTTATATTGGTGGGGAGGCCGAGACACCAAGAGTTTCAACATGAAACCTCAAGCCCCTGTGACCCCATCCTTAGTTGAGAATTTAGAAGCTTTGATCTAGAATTGTGGTGCTCGGGCGGTCTCCATGTCAAGACAGCTCTTTCCTATAGGTTCTCGTTGTTCGTTGGAAGCTGAAGTGCACAGCCTTTGCACCATGGTTGGAAAGTGCTACCCGCTAGCCTCCTACATTAGTTTCATCCCTCGATATCATCACTCGCATAGCCCATTTTGTGCTCAGCTCCTCCCTGCTCTATTCGGATTTCACCCCCACCTTCCTATGTTGGGACCCTCTCTCATTTCCATCGGATCTCACGAATTCTGTGCTACAAGTCCAAAGCCGAGGCATCGCATGAGATGCCACAAGGGAGGCTCCAGGTCTAATCCCTCCTCTTCCCCTTCCTCTTACTCATCCCCCTCTCATAATCCCAGTGAATGTGCACCCTGTTGCATTCGTGGATGTGGTCAAGCTCGTCAACTCCCTCCCACCCTGTGGAATGTTACCCTCGCCTCTCACCCTTACATTGATCCTCGGCCTCCTTTCATCACCTTTCCCCCGTCTTTTGCGCGCCCTATCGTCCCACACGCCTCCTCTTCTGTTCCGCCTATTCCTCTGCCCGTAGATAATAATCCCTATCGCTTGGCCGATGACAACAACTCTGGCCCACTCGAGAAAACTGGGACAACTGTAGGCAAGCGTGAAGTGGTGGATGACGCTCCTCAAAGGATTCCTGATCTAGATCCTAATGAAAGCAGCTTTAGCCAGCTCCAGAACACTAGGACGACTACAGGCGAGCGTGTAGCGGTGGATGACGCTTCTCAAATGGGTCCCAATCCATATCCTTATCACAAGGAAGGAGGGTGGTGTAGAATTGAAGAGGAATCACCCTCCGATGACTATGGACTCTAGTGCCTCTGCTTTTCCTCGCCATGATGTCTAGTCTTCTGAGCATTTTGCTGGTTTTGTCGCCTATGTATCTAACTGTGTCTAAGCTGGTCTTTGTAGTTAAATTAGTTCTTAATCTATGTACGATTCGGTTTCCCTTGGTGGGCAGCTCAGTATTTCGGCTTACAGTTGTCAACTCAAGGATGGTTTCCTCTTGGGAGGCAGCGTTCAAATGCTTCTTAGGCCAGTTTCCCCTTGCGGCCAACTCAATTTTTGACATCTTGCTGACTATATGGCAGCACTCTGATGCCTAGAACTCTCTGTACCATCTGTTACATTAATAGATTTAAGCTTACATAGAAAAAAAAAATTTGTAAACCCAAAGCAACAATGGTAAATAAAAATAGATTAATGTTATAAAGCCAAGTTATAAAATAAGGGGATCGAATTTTTTTTTAATATCCCTCCATTCTTGGTGTCTTTTTATAATTTGTAAATAATGTTTTTTAGAGTGAGGAGGAAGTTCCTCTCCTCTGCAACTCAGGAGATATCAACACTTTTGTAAGGATATTCTAAGCTACACATTGCCATTAAAAGTTCACGGTTATCATGATTTTTTCTTTTCAAATCTAGATTTTGTAATTGGATGTGGGGCTTCCACTTTTGCAACCTTCTCCCTTTACTAGGAGATCTTATGATTTCATAAATATTATTGGAGATAAAATCAAGGGGCAAAGCATAGAGAAGAGGTTTCATGAATTTGTATTTAAATACTTTTATTTCAAATGGAAGTTTTATCTTTTTGATGAAAGACCTCCTTAAAATGATTTTCATGTTCAAGGCTAAGGTTTTATGTGAGGGTGATTTTTTTTTGGATTAGATATCTAGTTCATTAGCCTCATATATTTGTTGTTCTTTTTTTTCTTTGTTTCTGGTAGGCTCAATTCATATTTATGAGTAACTCTTTACTCATAAATCTACTATAGAAAATTTGATTTAAATTCCATTGGCATGAAGTGAACTATTTTCTAATTCTTGTGGTTAATCATTGAATGTTTTAATCTCTTTGAATATAGGATGTTTCATTATCACAGTATTAACTAGTAGAACTACTTGATTAACCCAAAATTAATGATTAGAGAGAGATAAGTTAAAATCCAAATTAGTTAAATATCTTTCTCTCCATTGGCTTAGACCTACATCTTCCTAATAGAGAGAGGCTTAGGATTTCTTCCATTTTTCTTGCATTGTTAAAATTAATTTATAGTTATATTAATGGTTAAATTTCTAGAATTCCCCTTGCACATGGGAAAACTTTAGTGTGGCTTGGATAAGCCCTCAAGTCACCTTAAGGATTTCTTTCTTGTTTGTGCATGTTGAGAAATTTAGGGGCAACAACGTAGGGCCATTTTTCTTCTTTGGTAACTGTTTGCGATGTCTTTTTACTTCACTTAATAAGCTTATTATTTCACATTTTATTGTTATTTTTTTTCATGATCAAACAAATACCAAACCATAAATAAAAATAAAGAAAATGATAGAAGATATATGCCATCATCCAAGGCCAAAACATCTTCAACTCTGAGAGGAATACCAAAAATAAACACTAGTCTTATAGACTCTTCAATTCAATAATTCCAAAACCTAGATCCTTTACCAAAGAACCTCTCCAAGATCGAGTGAAAATTCTTGTTGAACGTATTTTCTTTCTTCGAAGTCACTACTAGTCAAAATGATTTATACACCTGTTTTTTTGGCTTCTTCTTCAATTTTTGCCTCTTTTTATAGGCCTCCAATTTTCATTCTACTTTCAATTTCAGAGATCCCACTCATTTGATTTTTGGGGCAGATTTTTTAGGCTTCTCTCCTTGCTTGTCTTGGACTCTTCTTCTTGTGAATTCAACTAGAATTTTTTTTCCTTGGGATATATTTTGGCTCCTTCAAGATATGCAATACCTAACCTTGAAACGTTATCTAGAGTCATATGTGTTAGATGAACGACCCAAAATAATACTAGAATAATTTAAAATTCTTCTCCTTCTCTTCGCTGCTTAAGAAGCTTTCTTTAAACTTCTTCTCCTTCTCTTCACTGCTTAAGAAGCTTTCTTCCTTTACTATTCACACTTCTCTCCTTTTTGTAGATATTTGTGGGATGATCTCTTGAGTAAGACCAAGCCCTCCTATATATAGCTTCATGTCCTATGATATTAGGCTAATGTGTCATCATTCCTAAGTCAACATGTCCTTCTAGATAGGCTTGTTTCTCCTTTTGGAGGTTGACTTGATGTAGCACTTTTGACCAGGTCTTGGAGGGCCTTTTGACTCTAACATTGACTCAAATAAATTTCTTTAAAAGATGTAACATTCCCCAAATGGGTCTTTCGTACATGATGATGATTTTCATAATTTTTTGATTCAATGACAAGCCCTATGAGCTCAAATGGGAGCTTGACCTAAAAATAATTTTCCTTTAGCATGAAACTAATGCCTTAAGAACAACAATAATAAATGTATTTTTCTCATTAAATGAAATATATAAGCTGATTATTAAGCATTCCATTATCAATACTGAACTAGGTCCATATTTCAACACTCCCTCTTCACTATGAAGGTATTCATAATCCATATAAGGCACTTGGACATTCTTAATATGAATATTTATTGTAAGAAGAGCTAGATTGGTAACCCATCTATTTATCATCATATCATCCAACATTGTCACATAAGAAGGCCTTGACTAATAGATATATCTCTCCATAAGGTGAGATCATTGATTTATAGGCACCTCCATCATTGTCTCTCAAGGAACATACCCCACTTGGTTGTTCATATGGTATGTCCTTCAAGGAATATTTTTATCTTGGATTCCTAGTCAAATAATATCTGTCCTCTGTGACTACTCTTGTCTTTGATGCCTGTTATAGAAATTTTTGGGCACTTCAACCCCAATCATAAATGTCCATAAACTGAGGGCCCCTAAGTCCCTAAAAGTGTTGCTTCACTGCCTAAAGGAACAAGGTCAACGAATTACATCATCTCCCACAAGTTCTCCACTGAAAACTGCTCATAAATGGTCAAAATTGGACCATACTGAAAGCTCAATGTAGAGGATGCGATGCACATCACCTTCCCAGTGTACAAGGTGCGATGCATACTGATTTTCTCCTCTGTAGGGTGGATGGCCGGGAATAGACAAATGGCAGGGACAAAAATGCGAGGTGGAAGATCATGGAATCTTCCAGAAGCTTCCTCTCTAACACTATTTTCGACCAGGGATGAGTAAGAGATCATAATTCTCCAAGTGGAAGCAGGAACTATCAGAGAGAGGACACTAATCAAGATCCCAGAAGATGATTCACCTCTCTGTAATCATCTATATATGGATCCCTCATCACAAAGATCCAGAAGCTGGAATTTTGTATCTTATAGAGAAATGTTGTTGGTTTTCTAGTGTGCATTCATAGTGTTGGGTGATTTAATCTTTTCTTGAGGTGAAGAAGGGCTTCCTAGCTGGAGGATGATGTTGGGTCAAAACATATGGTTGTAATCCTCTTGTTACTTTTCATCTTAATAAAGTTATTCTTGTTTTCTTCCATATTCTTGTGTACTTGTTTATATATGAATTTATATGTTTAACACACATCTGATCCTGTGTTAGTTATGAATATATATCTTTCTTTCTTCGATAGTAGTATGTTGCTGTGATTCCACAGGTTCTTTTTGAAGCTGGGCAGACAAAGAAGAAGCGGCGAAGCTCTATCAAGAAGGAGAGGAAATCAAGCACAAGACTCAGGTTAGTCTTCTTGGTTCTGCTCTTATCTATTTTCATAAAAGAAAACAATAGTAGACTTTACTTGTTTGTTTCTAAGATAGCCACCCATCTTAGTGGGAATAGCAGTATCCGAGTGGACACTATTCCCGGGAACAATAGGTACTTGAAACATATGACCTAGGTATGGTTGATTCTGAAACGGAAGACTCTAACCCATTTGACCTTGATTGAATTGTCCTTGAAAGGTTTGATTTTTCAAAGCTTGACCTTGGATAAATTGAGTTTGAAAAGGTGGACCTTAAACAAACTAACTCTATGGTTGACCTTGGAAAGTTTGCCCTTGAAATGACACTTGCATATATGGGATGTTAGGCTATACAACAGGTATTTGGGGCATGGACGGAATTGTAGGAATAGATTGAACACCAAATACTTGAGGGATATACTGAATAAGAGGTTGCACCATTACTCGTGATGTAAGTGGAACAGTTACCTGCGATACTCCTGGAATGGGAGTTTGAGGTGAACTTGAACCTGAGTTTTGAACAATCATTGGTACAACATATTGTACCAAGGTTTGAGGAGTACTTAGGATAGGATGTTGGATTTGTTGCTACATAGGTGTCGATGGGTTAACCTGGGAAATCGGTTGGACTTGAAAAGGCATACCTTGAAAAGGTAATTTTTGTATAGGTTGTCTAATAGGTTGAACAGGTTGATACGCAGGCACTTAAGAAGCAACTGGAATTGAATATTGATTTAACAAAGGGCTCCAGATACTATTCATTCCAGGATAAGGCATTCCAATGGCGAGTTGAGGCATAATATGTTGACCAAAACCAGTTTGAGGCATTTGAGCATAATTAAGATAACGTTCGATAGGGGGTTGCCCCCCAGCTATAGGGTAAGATCCACCTAAAGGTTGTTCTCCAAGTGGAGGTTACGATGGTTGCCCCCAAGGCGGGTAATAACCACCTGTTGGATTTATTTGAAGATTAATAACATTACCAGAAATCATATTAATAAATTTTTCATATGTCAAACCTTCATTGATCGGATTAATTACACCAGTTGACATGTTTGAAGATGAATTTGAGGAAGGAGCTCCTGAATAATATCAATCAAGAGAGTGATATCCAGGCGATAGAAAACCACCATATAATTTTGACTCCGGAGAAGTAGAAAACGTAGATGTATCTGATGAGGAAATTATAGACCAGTCAAAACCTAGTATAGTAGAGTAAGTAGTCGTGTATCTCAGAATCCCTTGTCCTAAAAAGTTTAAGGGTGTGAAATACCAAGGGTCAAGGTCAAGAGATCTAAACAAAATATTTGAGATACCTGAGGGTTCACATATAGAAACTATTGGTTCTTCCTCTTCATCTGAATCAAGTTCTTCGATGCTGATGAGACCAAGAGGGCGACTATCAATAATAATAAGTTTCACATGCTATGAGTGTGGAGGATCTAGAATATGTGTTGTATCAGGCATATAAGTCTCAGGTTCATAAATATTAGACTCAAGTTCGTTAATATCTAGTTCAGAAATGGGATTTGTATCTCAAAAGTCTCGAGTATCTGATTCAGTTTGAATGATTTCAGTAATTTGTAAATCAGTTCCTTCTGAGTGTGATGTTAATATCTGAGTTTGATCAAGTTCAGTTTCTGTGACTTTAAGGTATAAGATAGTAGATGTTTCCAGTTTATTAACTTCAGTTCCTTTTACATCAATTTCTATAATAGTAGAAATTTCAGTTTCTGCTGCAATTCTGGATCCTGATGATTTAGATTTTTCGGCTTTTATATTTTATAACTAACTCGGTGTATACTCAGGGGAGTCCCTAAGTATCCAAAGCGATTTTCTTGGTAATTTGAACACAATGAAAAATTTTCAATTAATAAATTACAACGATATCTAAATTACACCTAAAGTCTCTGAAAAGTAAAAAAAAAAAACAAAGAAAGTAACACACGCTAAAAATCTATGATTTCAAACCATACAAACTGACTCTTCACAGAGATCAATAATTACTATTTGGTGATGAAATCCAACGTTGTTGTGACTAAGGTGAAAAGCCTTATAGAAATGAGCGTTTGGAACAAGTTACCCTGACAACCTGTGTTGGGTGATAAAGGTGCCTTTTAAGACTCCTAATTATCCCACATTAATTATCAACCCAGGAAAGTCCTCTTATTTCAAGAGTGTACACAATATTTGCACGCTATAATCCCAAAGAGTAATGTTTCTTAAATTGTAGTATAGATCTTTCAAATACAAGAGTAAATGGATGCTTTTAATAAATCCCAATTTCAATTAAAGAAAAATTAATCCTCTAATGAAATCAAATCATAAATTCATCAAAGTAATAGCAATCATTAGTCGAGGATACAATAGTGATAACTCATTCCTCTTTTAACTGATTTAATCTAAATCAAACACAATCCTCAATAACCAATACAAGCAGAAAATGATCCTAGTTTGAGAGCTTCGGCAACAATAGTCAATACTCTTTACAATTGAGGATCTCAAACAAAATATGTAATTAAATATCTGAATCTGAAATAACAGTAAACTGAATCAACAACACTACTACAGATTATACAAAGCATAACGATTATGTTAAGATTGAAAAATAAGAAACAACAAAGCGATACAATTGTAGAAAGTAAGAATTCAATCAAACCATCACACTACGGAAATTAGAAATGCATGCTACAGGAACATCAAGTGAATCCACCATGGGCCAAGCCCTTAGCCGCCAGTGAATGCCGTCGGATTACTTCAGGAAATGCAAAGGAACAACAATTCTATTTTTTATATTAATCATCAAATCGGGCAGCATTACAGTAATTTGTGTCATCTCAGCAGCAAGAGTCTACAAATAAAATTACAATTCAAAATAATAATACTCTCTCCCTCTCCTCCTATCCTATCCTATCTATCTCTAATCTAATAATCCATATAATTCTCCATGATTCCCATTCCCTATCTTTGATCTATGTTTTCATTTAAATACATAGAGAGCAGAGAGAAATTACAACAAAGATGATTACAAAATTATTATCACTGCAAAATTGGATTGTTCACAACAAATTGATCAATAAGATCATATCTAAAATATCTTTCCATCAGCATTCAACATGAACAGGTCGAATTTGGTATTGCAACTGAGATAATTTGAAAAACGGCCACATCAGCGAATCTGAGAAAAACGTCTTCATAGAACCTTTTGTTTCTCTTAATACATACCAAATTTGGGGAAAAAATATTAATACAAAACTAATCTAGTCTGTTCAGGACAAAACCCATGTTCCGGATTTTCCAGATTCTTCTTCATTTGCCCAAAACATCCAATGCAAAATTTTCACTTCTTATTGCAGCGAATTTCTCAGTTGGCACATTTAATGATGAGCTGGAGATCAAATCTGCAATATGGAAAATATCTCGAAGGCTAAAATGGTGAGTTATGTTACAACAAATTTATTAATAAACCATCATTGGTAAAATCATGCATAATAATCATCAATTTATTAAAAATAAAGGAGAAGAAATAATATTTATCCATAAGAGCATAAATAATTATAAGATGGAATTATATGATAAACCATGATAAATGACGTGATAAAGAATGGAATAAATGGGTGAAATAGGTGTTAAAGAGTGATAATCATAATGACATATTAGCGGCCCAACAACCTGCTTAATGGAACAGTTTGGTGCAAGTAACTTTGCTATAAACCATCTCAAGAAAATATTACCCTCCAAAAAGTCTAAGTGAGTCTATTCAACGTCTGTTCCAGGTATAGTAGGACCTTCCCTCTGCCGTCACCTTAGGTAGAGCCCTCGGATTATAATTACTAAGTTCACTAAATACAACAATTATACCTGGGGGGCCAGTCGCAGATTGGACATACACGCAAGGGAAGACTAACAAGCTCAATCCATTTGAAGGCTTCTCCACATGATGAATTGGAGGGTTACTTTCAAGTTACCCCAAGTACCTTTCGGTACCATTGTAATACATGCAAGTCACTATATCTAGTCCGATGAAGTGGGTACGATCACTTCACCAAATTCGACATGATCTCATGCTTAACTCATCTACAAGAAGAGCTTCCCAAAGAAAAATGGAAATAATTGGATTTTCTCTCCTAACTCAAAATTCTATTGTTCGGTTGTAGCTTTGGAAATTTTACTTCCTTCCCTTTTCCAAATCCCTATACTTAAGCTATTGTAGGTGGCAAGAGCCCTAAAAATATAAAATTCTAGATGAATTTTAATTAACTTTATATTATTAAGTTGTTCTTTACTCAATAGGTAATGAAGGTGAAACCCATGATGTTGTGACATGACTCAAAATATTAAAGCACTCAAAAATGCAATAGCAACTTTCAAACTCAATGAAATCCTATTTAGAGGAAAGAAATAGTTTCTTTGATTTTCCCGAAATGAAATGAAAAACTCACAACTTTTCCAATTTTCCTAAAACATCCAATTTCAACTTAATGCAATGAAAATGCAGAAAAGAAACCAAGTTCCATATTTCCATAAATGAAAAATAAACCAAAATACTCTTTATCTTTTATCACTCAAAACTTTCAAGTACACAGAAATCAATCAAGGGAGTTGGAGAAAAACACATTTTCCCTATGAATGCTTTGATTTAATGATCACAATAGTGTAATTGTGAGAAATTCCCAAAATTGAAAGCAACAATTTCCTTTATCAAACAAAAATGACCACAATTTCTTCACAAAAGCACTAGATCTCAAGAAACCCTAATTTTCAATTCAAAATAAGTTTGATCACAAATAAGCAAAAAAATTAAGGTTAGCTGGTGTACTTGAAAGAACAAAATAAGAATATCACAAGCAGAAGGACAACCTATCTTGTTTTGATCAATCAGCAAATCAACCAGGCAAAACCCTAACCAGTTTTTTCAAAGAGACCTAATTCTCAAAAAATATTAACAAAGCACTCAAATGAGTTCAAAAGAGACATAACACAGTCTAAACAAAGATAATGACACTTCTAGGAAAAAACAAAACAAAAAAGCAAAACAAAACAAAAAAAAAACAAAACAAAAACACAAAACAAAACAAAACAAACAAAAAACAAAATCAAACAAAACAAAAACAAATAAAAAAAATAAAAAAATAAAAACAAAATAAAACAAAACAAAAAAACGAAAAAAACAAACAAACAAAACAAACAAAACAAAACAAAAAAACAAAACAAAAACAAAACAAACAAAACAAACTCAGGTTTGGGTTGAAGCAAAAGCGAAATTTTCAAAAATTCTCAAGGCATGCGCATGTCATCAGTAACAAACATAGTGCATGTGCCCAGTTGCTAAGGAGAAATTGACACCGAACTACACTCTATTAGTGAACGAAAACAGCCGGTGTAATAAACCCAAGAAAAAGTAAAAGTTCAAGGAATCAACCACATAGATCTGAAAGGTCATTAATTCATAAAGACTCAAGTCAAGATAGATCAGAAGAATCATAAAGCAAAACTAAGGAAAAAGACGAGAACAGAGATGTTCCCCAGTATGGTCGCCAATTTGTTACACCAGACAAATCCCTGTTGCAGACAAGATGTAGAAATTTACAAGGTAAGTTCCTCAGATAAAACACCAAAAGACACCGCTCACAAACAGATCAAAGATCAATATACCAGTATTCTTGACGTGGTTAAAACCCTCAAAGAGGGAAACAGTCCACGGCCTAAGCCAATGCGGCCACTTCAGGCAATTTATTAATAAAAGAAAGAAAATTTGCATTAGCTTATCTCATGAATGGTCACCCTACAAATGACCCTCCATGCTCTTTAAATAGAGATCATGGACCAATCGGGTGTTAAGCCATGGATCAGGTGTCGGTAATACCGAGGAGAGAATCAACCGTCGGATCACTTCATGTCTAGAATATATCGTGACTGTCAGATTGTAAGTTACAAAAGTACATAGTAGAGAAACACATGTTACCTAACTCTACACTATACCCACTTATACTTAACTATTTCCTATGTGTCAAATTATCCTAACATCCCCCCTTAAGAACAACTTGGGATAGGATTGAAGGATGTACAAATAGGAGAAGGAAGGAGGCATTAGAGTCTATCCCCCCTTAGTGACAACTTCCTGAACTCCAACCATAAATCGAATTTTAGTAAACTTTGCCTATGTGAGATTCTTTTGTAAATATGTCTACAACTTGATCGATTGAATAATATTACACGTTAAGAACATGGTCATGAATGAGATTTATGATGAAGTGCATGTGTAGTTCAATGTGTTTTTTGCACTAATGTTGGACTGGATCTTTGCATAGTTGAGTGGCACTTTGATTATCACACCAAAGTATATTCGGATGCTGCTACTAAAAGCTAAACTCTGACAAGATCTGACGAAGCCATAGGGCTTCCTTACTAGCTTCTACAGTGCCACGATACTCTGATTCTGTCGAAGAAATAGGAATGGCACTTTGCTTCTTGCAAGCCCATGGAATAGGTCCAGAACCAAGAGTGAAGACATAACCTGCAGTAGACTTCCTATCATCAAGGTCACCAGCCCAATCGAAATCACTTAAACCAACCAATAGAGGAGATGCTTCTGTACTGTAATGAATTCTAGACTGAATTGTACCTCAAACATAACGAAGTATTCTTTTAGCTACTTTCCAATGACTTTCGAGTGGTTTTTGCATAAACCAAGCAATAAGGCCGACAACAAAGGAAAGGTCAGGATGGGTATGGGTTAGATACAAAAGTTTTCCTACAAGCTGACGGTATAAGGTAGCATCAACTTCAGGGGAAGTACAAGTGACTGAAAGTTTGGCTCTAGACTGAAAGGGAGAAGGGGCTAGATTACAGTCTTCCATTTCAAAGTGGCGTAGAATATCACAGGCATACTTGGACTAGGAAAGGGAAATACCTTCCTTGGATTGCAAGACTTGAAGACCAAGAAAATAATGCAAGTGTCCTAAGTCTGTCATTTCAAACTTCTTTTTAAGGCTGACTTCACATGGTTTATAAGGTTGGGATCACTACCAGTAAGTTTAAGATCATCAACATAAAGAAAAAGAATGATAAGGGACTTACCCACTTTCTTGGTGTAGACAGTATTGTCAGAATGACACCTAGAAAAGCCAATATCCAAAAGAAAGCTATCCATTTTTGCATACCAAGCTTGAGGGGCTTGCTTGAGACCATAAAGGGATTTCTTAAGCCGACATACAAGTTTGGAGTTTATTTGTATAAATCCAGGAGGTTGTTCCATATAGATTTCTTCATTCAAGTCCCCATGCAAGAAGGCATATTTAACATCCATCTGATGGAATTCCCGTTTGAAAGAGGTAGCAAGGGAAAGAACAAGGCAAATAGAGTTCATTTTGGAAACAAGGGAGCAGGTTTCAGTATAGTCAATGCCTTCAACTTGTGAAAAACCCTTAGCAACAAGACGAGCTTTATGTTTATCAATTTTTTCATCTGGTCCAAACTTGGTTATGTAAATCCATTTGTAT
>APFE031241483.1:1722-12795 GCA_000404065.3 Pinus taeda | reverse complement strand
CCATTTCCTTTAAGGTGTGATTCTTCCTTTCAACTACACCATTTTTTTGTGGAGTGTATGGAACAGTATGTTGCATTTGAATTCCATGCTCAGTGCAAAAGTTGATGAATTTGTTGTTAACATATTCTCCGCCATTATCAGATCTTAGCTTAATAATTTGATGTCCAGATTGTTTCTCAACAAAGGCCTTAAAGGCAAAGAAAATGTTAAATATTTCACTCTTGAGTTTTAAGAAGTATACCCAAGTGCGTCTGGAGAAATCATCAATGAAAGTTAAGAAATACTTGTAGCCAAAGAATGAAATAATTGGAAGTGGACCACATAAATCACTATGCATAAGCTGTAAAGGGGTTGGGGTATGCCAAGAGGCACATTTTTCAAAACTATCCCGATGATGTTTTCCAAGTACACATCTATAACAAACACCATCTCTGCAAGATACCATAGGAAGACCTGTCACCATATTTTCTTTACATAGATTTTGAAGAGAGTGATAGTTTAGGTGACCAAATCAATCATGCCAAAGTTTGCTCACTTCATCATTATGAGCAAAAAACACTGAAGGAAGTGTTGATGACCCAAAGTTGTTAAACGTATACAACCTTGTAGAATCATCAACAATTCCAGTAGTTAAAATTTGTTTAGGATCTCTTAAGTCCTTAACTACAACATCGTGAAGTGAAAATTCAATGGTTTTACCTTCACCTGAATAAGTTATCTGATATACAAATAGAATTTTGTGGGATAAGGTTGGAACACATAGTACATCATTAAATTTACCATTGTCTAGATGAATAGTTCTTGTCCCTACAACATTAAGAGATCTATCATCACCAACATATATATTTTTGGTGTTACAATCATTTAAAGAAGAAAACATGGCTTTGTTTTTGGCCATGTAATAAGAAGATCCAGAATCAATGAGCCACTCATGAGAATGAGAAGAAGAAGATACATTTAGTGCATAACCAGATCGAGATGCTTGACAACCACACACATAAAGTGTTATTCCTCAAGATGAAGTTGAAGTTGAAGTTGAAGATTGCTCCATTGAAATATGGCAACAAAAATATTCCAATTTAATTTGTCCTTGAATTAAATTGTTAATTAAAATTGAATTTAGTCTTAACAGCTACTTGGAAATAATTAATTTATTTATTTTAAATTAATTAGTTGGAGAAATTCAAGTTAGAAGTCTTTCTAAAGTCATGCAAGAGTTATCCCTTAAATTAAGGAGATAAGACTGAGTTATATTTGAGTTGTAATTAGTTAACTCAGTTTACTGAGTTGTAATTAGTTAACTCAGTTTACTGAGTTAAGTCAAGTCAAATTAGTTCCAAACTATTTGAGGAACTAAAAGTGAGTTAGCAGTCAGTTGATGCATTAATGCACTCAACTAGTGCTACTCCAGTTAACTAAAGATTCCCTCATCAGAAACTCATGCATGTCTATTATGAGAAAGACCCAGTTGATATAAATGTTCAAGGACAATGTACTATCAGTTGCATGCGTTTTCTCATGGAGAAAAATCATGCATGCAGTCAAGGATTCATACTTGAGGATTGCACAGTTTTGAAGGCTTGGATTTCCACTTGGTAAGAGGAAAATCATCCACAAGGAACAACACAAGGAAATAGGAGCTTGGAGGGAAGAGAGGAAGGTTGGAGATAAGCCAAGATTTCCTGTGAGCATCTGTGAGTATTGTACTGAGAGCTGGCTAACTGTGAGAGCTAACGCTTTGTATAATTCCTATGTGTTTCCACCATGTATGATAATACAATAGATGGGGTTTTTATCTGAGGATTTCCCCAAAGTATCTTCATGCGTATTGTGCCATTGATTCTTCTTCTTCTGGTTATATTTTTTAGCTCGATCTTTAAGCTTCTGCAAATTGATAGAAGAAGTAGGTTATAGTATTCTGCTTTGATTTATATTGCATTATCGGGTTAACCTACACATATTTTCTACATGGTATCAGAGCTGTGAATAGTATACTAAGAAGAGAATTCGAAGTTTGAAGTTCAGGGTTGCAGGTGTAAATCGAATTCATATCATACTTCAAGCTTGGCCAATGGCATTCTATGGCTTGAGACTCGAGTATGCCTTGGAAGGTAGCTCAAATTACATAGCATGGAAATATAGAATGGAGGTTGTATTAGAAGATAGTGGCTTGAAGGAATTCATTGATCAAGAAATCCAAAAGCCAGCTTCAACTAATGCAAAAGAGTTGGTTGAGTGGAAGAAGTGTGTGGCGAAGGTGAGACGGATCATCCTTGAGGGAATTCGAGACCATATTGTCTCGAGCCTCCATGGGAAGGATACTCCATTTTCAATGTGGAAGACATTGAAGGACCTCTACCAACACAATAGCGACCAAAGGAAATTAGCGCTCAAGGATAAGCTTTGAAGAATCAAGATGGATAAGGGTGATATTATTTCCACATATCTGAACAAGCTCACCACCTACAAAGATGAGCTTGGCGGTGTGGGAATAACTACTGCCGATGATGATATGGTGAAACTCGCTCTCCTTGGCCTTCCAAAGAGTTGGAATAGCTACTAGGACTCTGTGAATGGAAGGGAGAAACTTTTGAATTGGAAATGACTATGTTCAGATCTTATGCAGGAGGAGATCAGGAGGAGCACACAAGATGGTTTTTCATCCAAGAATTATGATGAAGAAAATCTAGCCTTAGAAAGTAAGGCAAGGAAAGGGAAGGGGAAGGCTTCCCATTTCAAATTGAATTCTTCTCATGGAAGGAAGAAGGGTGACATGTCTAAAGTAATATGCTTTAATTATGACAAGATGGGACATTATGCAACTAATTTCCCATCGAAGAAGTCCAAGAAGGGATCCTCGGAAGGATTGGAAGGTGAGGCATTAACCTCTCAGCTCGAAATGGACTTTACCCTCATCACATGCATGGTGTCATTGATGATGGGTTGTGTGTGGTATCTTGATAGTGGGGTCTCATTCCACATGACTGGTGATAAAATTTATTCAGTGCCTTGGAGTAGAAAGACCTCAAGATGCACATAGAGATGGGTGATGACGTAAGGTATAGTGTTTCAGGAGTGGGCACGGTTGCTTTTCAGAGGGAGCATGGAGCTCCTCTCACCTTGACAGATGTGATGTATGTGCCTGGACTGAAGAAGAACTTGGTATCAGTCATGATGTTGGAGGAAAAAGGTTATGATGTTGTCTTTAGTAAAGGAAAGGTGTTCCTAAGACACATAGCCATGGGTCAAACCAAGAGGATACAGATTCGGGTGAAGCATCTCTATAAACTAGAGGTAGATGATTGTGCAACATTGAGTACGAAAGCAGAATTGGTGCAAAGCCAAGACATTGGCGAGTTTTGGCACAGGCGATTGGGCCATTTGCATCATGGGGCTTTGAAGATAATGCAGCAGATATATATAGGAATTCCCAAAGGTAAACTTGAGCAAGTTGACACATGAAGAGGTTGTACCTTGGGAAAGTACACCAAGTATTCCTTTCATGATTGAGACATTCAAGCAGAGGCTATCTTAGAGCGAGTTCATACTGATTTGTGTGGACCATTCTCGACGGAATCCATAGCGAAGAAAAGGTATTATGTGATTTTTGTTGATGACTATTCTCGTAAATCCTAGATTTATTTCATGATGAAGATGGACCAAACCTTCACAAAGTTTTGTGAGTTCAAATTTTTGGTCGAGAAAGATTCAGGGAAGAAGATCAAGGCCTTGAGAATCGACAACGATGGAGAATATTTCTCTCAAGATTTTAATGAAGAGTTGACGGCACCTCATAACCCATAGAAAAATGGGGTGGTCGAGAGGAAGAACAGAAATATTGTAGGGGCAGCACAGGAAATGATGCATGACCAAGGCCTACCACTTCACCTCTAGGCTGAGGCATGAAACACAGTTGTCTATTTGCAAAATAGAAGCCCCCATCGCATACTTAAGATGAAGACACAAGAGGAATATTTCTCTGATAAGAGACCAGATGTGGATCACTTCAACATCTTTGGCTCATCGGTATATTTCCATGAGAAAAAGGATGCATGGAAGAAGCTTGAGCCAACAGTAGAGTTGGGGATATTTTTGGGGTACACTGATACACCTCACAACTATCGAGTGTACTTGCCTACCAGTCAGAGGACAATGGTTCGCAAAGATCTCAAGTTTGATGAGCAGAAGGCCTTGCGCGTTTCCCTTGAGAGGGACCTCCAACTACAAGTTATCGAGGAACTATTGGTTCCTAAGGAGGAGGAGCCTCAGATTGATGCGGAGCAGCCAAATTCAGAGGTTCCAGGAGTGGAGACATCCACTCAAGCAGAGTCTTCCAAATATGGATGGAAGTGCACAAGAGAAGCTAACAAATTGTTGGAAGATGCGAAAGAGAATGTTGGAGCACCATTTTCTCAGCACAGACAAAGGATGTCACCTGAGAGGTACACTAGATACATGGCCCTTGTTGGGGAATGTGTTGAGATCGAGCCATCTTCCTTTGAGGAAGCAGTGCAGCATTTGATTTGGGTTGATGCTATGGTGGAGGAGTATGACTCCATAGTTAGTAATAGTGTTTGGGATGTGGTTCCGAGACCGGAGAACAAGTTAGTTGTGAGTTCCCATTGGATTTACAAGGTAAAGCAAGCTGCTGATGGTAGTATGGAGAAGCATAAGGCAAGATTTGTTGCATGTGGCTTTTCACAGGTAGCGAGGAGGATCATGTTGCTACAGTATATTTTGACAAAGGATCAAGATGCTAACATTTTGACAAAAGCATTGTCAAAGTGTAAATTCGAGCTCCATAGAGACAAGATTGGGGTGGAAGATAATCCCTTTCTTGTTGAGAAGGAGTGTTGAAATATGGAAAAAAGAATATTCCAGTTTTTGTCCTTGAATTAAATTGTGAATTAAAATCTAATTTAGTCTTAACAGCTACTTTGAAATAATTAATTTATTTATTTAAATTAATTAGTTGGAGAAATTCAAGTTAGAAATCTTTCTAAAGTCATGCAAGAGTTATCCCTTAAATTAAGGAGATGAAATTGAGTTATATTTGAGTTGTAATTAGTTAACTCAGTTTACTGAGTTAAGTCCAGTTAAATTAGTTCTAAAATGTTTAGGAACTAATAGTGAGTTAACAGTCAGTTGATGCATCAATTCACTTAACTAGTGCTACTCCAGTTAACTGAAGATTCACTCATCAAAAACTCATGCACGTCTATTATGAGAAAGACCCAGTTGAGATAAATGTTCGAGGACATTGTACTATCAATTGCATGTGTTTTCTCATGGAGAAAACTCATGCATGCAGTCAAGGATTCATCCTTGAGGATTGCGCAATTTTGAAGGCTTGGTTTTCCACTTGGTAAGAGGCAAATCATCCACAAGCAACAACATAAGGAAATAGGAGCTTGGAGAGTAGAGAGGAAGACTGGAGAGAAGCCAAGATTTCTTGTGAGCATCTGTGAGGATTGTACTGAGAGCTGGTTAGCTTGAGAGCTAAGGCTTTGTATAATTCCTATGCATTTCCACCATGTATGATAATACAAAAGAAGGGGTTTTTATCTAAGGATTCCCCCAAAGTATTTTCATGTGTATTGTGCCATTGATTCTTCTTCTTTTAGTTGTATTGTTCAGCTCAATCTTTAAGCTTCCGCAAATTAATAGTAGAAGGTTATAGTATTCTGCTTTGATTTATATTGCATTATCGAATTAACCTACACAGATTTTCTACATGCTCCAAATGGATGGTGTGCTTCTTCGTTGCTGCTTCCAAGGCTTCCATCTTCTTAAAGCATGTGGATTCAAAGTGGCCATCTCGATTACAAAATTTGCAATGTCTATCAGTCTTCTTCCCTTCGCTTTTATTTTCCTTATCATTTTGTTGAATTGATTTTTCATTTTGAGAATGAAATTTCTCAGGAACTTTGTTTGGCTTAGGACCATTCTTTTTAGGATATTGCTTCTTAGGATTCTTTGAATTTGGTTGTTGTTGGGAATCTGGCTTTCTTAGAAGAGTTTCCAATATTAAGAAGACCAAGATGTAAGAGTTTTTCTTGTTATCTTATTAAAGAATCACAAAAGGCATCAAAAGAGGGGGACTTGTAGTCTTGTCCTTGAGAAATAAAGGCTTCTCTAGTAGAATGGAAGGTAGAAACAAATACAGAGTTGGGTAGTCCCAACTTAGTAAGAATGGAACAGATAAGGCTACCATTTTCTTTCTTAACCTTAACACCTTCCAAGAGAAGTCTAAGGGTCTTGAACTTGGACAAAAAATCTTCAATGGAAGAAAAATTATTGGGGTCCAACGTAAGCAACTCATTTTCGTTTTGATGGGATCTAATTTCATTTTTAATTCCAAAAAATTTAGTGAGTTGTTTCATTACTTCATTAGGGGTATCAAGTTCTGTGATATGGAATCTAAGGTCTTGAGAAATAGACATTTCTATCAACCCACGTGCTTGATCTTGCCTATTTTACCATTTGGCTACCTTATCTTCATCTTTAGGTTTAGTTTCCTGGCCTGAGACTATTCTGTAAAGACCTTTACTTCTAAGTAAATCCACAATGTAAGACCACCATTTGAAGTAGTTGGTGTTGTCAATAATAACTTTGCATGGACTCTCTATTTTAATAGAAACTGAAGTTGTAGATGCTGAAACTAAGTGTACCAATGGAAAGATCTCGAAAAATTAGGCAGATTAAAAAAAACGGCTTCCGGATGAAAAAGTTATGGATTTTTGAAGAAAATTTGTTGAAGATGCCAATAAAGTGTGTGAATGTGTGAAAGTGAATGATAATGTTGTATTTAAAAAAATCCCCCCACACCCCCCACCCCCCCCCTTCTTTCAACCTAAATATAATTAGCTCCCCTAAAAAAATATTTCATGTGACTCACTTTTATAAATAAGTGAAAGTCACTTTTACAATGGTACTTTATGAGCTACTCACTAAATTGTAACTTAAATAAAAGATAAAGAGACTTTAGAACTATAAGGGACTCATGTTTTATGATGGGTGAGAACACTTTTATATAAAGTAACTTTAAAATATAAGTTACATGTGCCTTTTGAAAAAGTAACTCAACAAAAAGAAAAACTTGAACCCAAGACCTCTATTCTCATAAAGTAACTTTGGACCAAGTGAGCTAGTTTAAAAGGCTAGTAATTTTTGGAAAAGAGAAAGGAGGTTTTTTTTTTTTAGTCATTGAAACTTTGGGGTGCGCGCTTACTTGGAAAAACTATTTTTTCCTACAAAAAAAAACCACACAACCCAACAAGAACATGCAAAAAAAATCAAACCTTATGGCTTGAAGTTAGCTTTCGCTGGAAACTAAATATTTTCCTCAATGTTTCTAATTTTTCGAGATTACACTAAGGCGTGACGAAAAAGAGCATATGCATGAGAAAAATCCTTCCCTTCTATTTCTGATTTACCCAGATTGCATAGAGTCACAGAGCAAAGAACATACGTAGAAATGAAAGGTATAGATCTAGTAATAAAAAACAGAGAGCTAAATAAATCGAAATAAACAAAGAGATGAATAACTAAAACAACAAATGAAGACTGTATACCTCCATATCTTAAAAATGATGTAGTTAGGGCTACCAGAAACCTTTTCGTGTGAAACGGAAGGGGTTCCTCACTAGAACAGATGCTCCTAACAGAATAGAGCGGCCCTCTCGGGCCGAAAGCAATTAGAAACAATAGATCTAGGAAACGACAGTCAAATGCAATTGTACCAGCTTCAGATTTTGATCACCAACAGATGCAGCCCTCAAATATCTCTGATACCATGTAGGAATTTATAGGGTAAGTTCCTCAAATAGAACACCAAAGGAAACCGCTCACAAACAGATCACATATCAATACACCAGTATTCTTGACGTGGTTAAAACCCTCAAAGAGGGAAACAGTCCATGACTTGAGCCAATGCGGCCACTTCAGGCAATTTATTAATAAAAGAAAGAAAATTTACATAAAATTCTCTCATGAATGGTCACCCTACAAATAACCCTCCATGACCTTTAAATAGAGATCATGGACCAATTGGGTGTTAAGCCACGGATCAAGTGTCAGTAATACTGAGGAGAGAATGAAACATTGGATCACTTCATGTCTAGAACATATCGTTGTCGTCATATTGTAAGTTACAAAAGTAGGTAGTAAAGAAACACACTTTACCTAAGTCTACACTAGACCAAGTTATACTTAACTATTTCCTATGTGTCAGAATATCCTAACACAAGAGTGACCTCCCTAGATCCTTGACGGAAACTAGAAACAAGAACGACAATTGAACTGACTCTTTCCCTAAGTTGGACTTGTTTGAATTATAATAATTAATACTAATGGATGAGCCTCATACCTATTTCATAAAATTCTCGATGAAGATCCCTTGTTGTGATTTGATGCATCTCCTCAATGCTTGATAAGCCTTGCAAACAATGACCATTAAAGGATCAAAAGCACATGTGATATAATAATTCAAACAAAACTTAACCTAATGATCAAGGAATTTAGGAATTGAATTTGCCTTAATAGACATTATAAACAATTATAAACCATTCATCACTCCAATAAGACAAATCGATGGGAGAAGGTGTTCATTTGTATTAATCAAAGATAAAGAGGAGCCTTACAACCTTTTCCTTGATATCATGAGGTCCGTCCCAAATTCCTTCAATCTCCTCCTTAGATGACAAGATTTCCAATCTCAAACCAAGAACATAATTTTATCTTCTCTAAGTTCTATCCTCCTCAATCCATCTAGTCATTTTATAGGAAAATGAGAAAAATCCAGAAGAGGAAAATGAAACTCCTTAATTGAGGGATCAGGTTTCCATGAGAAAAGATATTTAAGATGCATCATCCAAGGGTTATAGTTCGAATAGTTATCACCTCGAAGATTTTATTTGCGAAATATTCGACCAACTATGTTTCTAGAATGTACTTTTTATTTTTACTTTCTTGAATTCACCGCACGGGTTTATAGTGGCAGATAGAGCACATCTTGGCATTGTTCTCAAAGTTAATTCCAGCGAATGCATGGGAAAATCTAGAAAAATCAGCATTGGTGAAACTTAACAAGGTGTGAAAGTTATTTTCCCCAAATTCCTCATCCACTTCAAGATATTTTGGGTTGTTTGACTTCTAAGGGAGTTCATTCAAAGATGTCACGGATGGTAAAAATACCCATAAACTGATCAAGTGTCGTGGCAACAAATTGACATGTAACAAATAGCCCAAAAAATACAGGTCTCTTGATCAATAATGAACAGATAAAAAAATTAAAAAATCCATGAGCATAGAGAAGAAACCCTTCCATTTACTTTGGAAATACATTTATTGACACATCCTTCCTCAAGAAGGCACAAAATATCACATTTCATGACATACTCATTGAATACATATCAGTATAGGCCTTGGGCCAACACAGGAATTGAAACCATTCCATATCCATGCCTTCAGAAAACAATGCCCATTCAAGCAGGAGCACCACATTACACAGCGTTATAAGCCATGATAAAACAATACAATAAACAACCATAAAGCATTCAAGACTTAAGATACATTAGTAGCCACTTATATTTGATAAATGTATCCAAGAAACTAAGATTGGGACTACAAATATCCACCCAATGTTAGAAAAACTGCAGTCCATCTTTCTTGTAGTAGTCACCCCCGACCCAGATTCCATAGCTTGAGGATCATTGCTTAACGTATCAACCAAATCAACTTAAATAGGGACTCTAGAAGACCACCCACTAGCTACTTCTTCCAGTCAATATCTCATTGGGGAATCCAGAATTCCACCACCTCCACCCTTAAACTACTTCAATAAGAAGATATGGCTCTATCATTACATGCCAAAGTAGGGATTCCAAAGTGTTGACACCTAATCATCAGGATTGGGTTAGTAAATATAATCAATGTAAATAAATAATAAGAGATATGAGCAGACATCAGGAAATGAAGTGAACAGTCTCCCTTGTGTATATAATAAAGACCAACCAGAAGGAATAATACGAATTGATTTGTTTTAAGGAGTTACTGCTTGGTCTGACATGGTATCAAAGCCAACTCCCGCAATTAGATGTAAATCGTTTCTACCATTTTCATGTAGTCTGTCCATTTCCCCCTGTGGAGTCTGTCTACTGTGCTCTCTGGGCTCTCTACCATAACCATTGTCTGCCATTGTCTGCGCCATTGTCTACCATATTCCCTCCTAATAGTTGGCGCCCACCGTGGGGCACGAACCCACAATCGCCTGATTGAAAATGTTGGGTCCCTATAATACTAGTGATTACCCCATTACTATGGTATTTGTACCCCTTATTTATATTTTTGTGCCCCTATTTCCCCCGTATTGTTATTTTTGTGCCCCATAGAATCCCTTTATTGTTATTTTTGTGGCTTTATATTATTATTGTTAGGTCGGCTGGGTTATATTGTGACTCCTTAGACCCTATAATAGAAAGGAGTTTTGGGTCTTGTATCATCGAAGAATTGTTCATTTATGTATTTAAAAGGAGGTTTCCCCTCAGACGCTGAATCCTAAGGCGTTGATCTATCTTTCTATCTTTTTGAAGCTGGTTTCATAACATTTGGTATTAGAGCTTTGGATTCTAGGGTTTCGCTGCTCCAAACAGGTCATCGTGGAATTTTCGCTATAACTTGTTTTCTGTGACATTTCAGAAGTCACAAAAAAAACCCATTTGAGAAGAAATCACGCTAAACCTTGGGTCCGAATTTCAGAGCTTTTTGCGCGATATTTTCGGAGATATGATCTGAGTAAGTTGGTCTTTTTAGAGACTCCTGAATTACATTAAAAACAGGTGACCTGGGGAACATCGTCATAACTTTCTCTCTGTGCATCGGATTGAAATTTCATAAGAAGTTACAGAAAGAGAACGGACTGTAGTTTCGTTTGTGCATCTTTCAGATCCAAAGGTTGAAACAGTGACTCGTGGCACGTCGTACAAGTTCGCTCTATTGAACTAGTCTATAATCAAGTCACTGTGGGAGATTTCACATAACTCTTCCTTGGAGAATCCAATTTGGGTCAGACTT
>APFE031241475.1:31915-42075 GCA_000404065.3 Pinus taeda | reverse complement strand
ATGGTGCTCAAGAAAGATGGGGAGTGGCGGATGTGTCCCGACTTTAGGGCCCTCAATAAGTTGACAGTCAAAGATAAATTCCCCATCCCGGTGGTTGATGATTTGCTGGATGAACTCAATGGGGCTCAATTTTTCACGAAGCTGGATCTTCGCTCAGGCTACCACCAAATTCGCATGAAGGAAGTCAACATCCCCAAGGCTGCTTTCAGAACTCATGAAGGCCACTATGAATTCCTGGTCATGCCATTTGGTCTTTGTAATGCCCCCTCTACTTTTCAGAGCCTTATGAACCACATTCTCAACCATATCTCAGGAAATTTGTCCTTGTCTTCTTCGATGCATCCTCATCTATAGTGCACTTGGCAGCACATCTTCAGCATGTAAGATCTACTCTTGCAACTGCACCCGCAAAAGCATAAATTATTTGTCAAGATGTCCAAGTGTTCGTTTGGCATGGTAGAAGTAGAGTATTTGGGCCACATTGTGGGGCGTGAAGGTGTCAAGGTGGACCCAAAAAGATCCAAGCAATGCAGGAATGGCCTCAACCTAAGACCTTGAAGAGCTTGCGAGGATTTTTGGGTCTCACAGGCTATTATCGTAAATTTGTCCGCAAATATGGTCGCATAGCGAAGCCCCTCACCCAACTCCTAAAGAAAAATTCATTCTTCTGGAATGAGGAAGCACAATAGGCCTTTACAGCTCTAAAAAATGCCATGTGTTCCACTCCAGTTTTAGCACTCCCTGACTTCACCAAATCTTTCATCATTGAATGTGATGCTTCAGGAACAGGTATTGGGGTAGTTTTAATGCAGGAAGGGAGACCATTGGCCTTCACCAGCCAGCAACTCAGTGGGAAGAATTAGGGCCAATCTACATACGAGAAGGAAATGATGGCCATCTTACATGCAGTTGACACCTGGCGACCTTATTTATTGGGGTGACATTTCCAAATCCGCATAGATCACCACAGTCTTAAATATTTTTTGGAGCAATGCCTATCCTCCCCACAACAAAATAAATGGCTAGCTAAAATGCTGGGATATGATTATGAGATCATATACAAGAAAGGGAAAGACAATAGTGTAGCAGATGCATTATCTTGCCAATTTGAGGAGGAAAGTACGCTGCTAGCTATTTCCCTCCCCATTCCAGAATGGATTGAAGAAGCTCGCAGAGAATGGTTTTCACACCCCAAGCTCTCCCAACTCATTTCTCAATTACAAGCCAATCCAAATTCCACCAAGGGCTACTCGTGGCAGGATGATATTCTTCGCTACAAGGACAGAGTCGTAATATCACCAACATCCACCTTCAAAAGTCGCATTCTGGCAGAGATGCACTCATCTCCCATTACAGGGCATTCGGGCTTTCAGAAGACGTATGCTCGCACCAGAAGATCATTTTTCTGGACAGGCATGAAAAAGGACATCCTTACCTTCGTAACCGAATGCGAGGTCTGTCAACGCCACAAAGGGGAAACAGTCAACACACCAGGCACCTTACAACCATTGCCCATTCCGGCATCCATTTGGACAGCAGTTTCTATGGATTTCATTACAGGTCTTCCAAAGTCAGGGAACAAGTTAGTCATCATGGTGGTTGTGGACCGATTGTCGAAGTATGCTCATTTCTGCGCTCTCCCCCACCCGTTTACACCCACCTTGGTTTCTCAAACTTTCATGGATTAGATCTTCAAATTGCATGGCATGCCCATTTCTATTTTGTCCGATCGCGACCCGATCTTCACCAGCAATTTTTGGCAGGAACTCTTCAGAATACAAGGCACTCAACTAAAAATCAGTACTTCCTACCATTCGCAAACAGATGGTCAAACTGAAGCAGTCAACAAATGTCTAGAAACCTACCTTAGGTGTTTTACTTCAGAAAAGCAACACCTTTGGGTATAATGGCTACCTCTGGCAAAATGGTGGTATAACACCAACTATCATGCCACCACCAAAATGACTCCATATGAAGCAGTATATGGTCAACTCCCGCCTTCACCTACTTCATATCTCAAGGGCTGCTCAAAAGTACAGGCAGTGGATCAACTCCTACAACACTGCGCAACTATGCTAGCCCATCTTCGAGAGAATCTTCACCAAGCTCAGAACCGCATGAACCAACAGGTACACCAGCATCGCTCAGAGCGCCAATTTCAAGAAGGGGATCAGGTCTTTTTATGGCTCCAACCATATAATCAAACATCACTCAAAGACAAAGGATTTCAGAAACTCTCTCCCAAATTCTACGGACCATATCAAGTACTTCAACGCATTGGAGAAGTGGCCTACAAGTTGGATTTGCCACCTACTGCAAAAATCCATCCAGTTTTTCATGTTTCATGCCTCAAGAAAGTGATTGGGAATAATTGCAGAATTCAGACTAGTCTACCGGAATTGGACGAAGAAGGATCCATCTGGCTTCAACCGAAACAGGTCCTCGACACACGAGTCAAGCAACTGCGCGGCCGCATGATTAAGGAAGTCCTAGTCAAATGGAAAGACACCTCTCCAGAAGATGCAACTTAGGAGCCCACCACTATTTTGCAGCAGTTTCCGCAGCTTCAGCCTTGAGGACAAGGCTAGTCTTAAGGGGGTGGGCATGTTAGGGTCCCACCCTAACCCCCTTATCTATGTAATGGGACCACGTCATAGTTAAGGGTCAATAGAGCCCATATTAATAATTGTAAGTGGTTAATCCGCAATTAATAAAGGAACCACAATTAGTTGAAAATGGGTCGTAGTATTAGATAGATGGTATTAGTAATAAGCGGTATTGACTCGTGGTATTACTTATAGGAGTCATATATAAAGGATAGTAACTCCCTGCGAGGAGCATCGTGTCTTATTTTTGTAATCGAGCTCTGCCCTATTGGAGGTTGCCCCCTCGAAGAGGCAAGTGAACATCTCTCTCTGAATAATAAAGTCATTTCCATTCTGTGTTCTCGGTCTCTTTTCTTCGCATATTCTGTATTTGGGTATCTTTTGCAGGTTAAGAAGCATAACAGTTAGAGGGTTTTCCCCTAGAAGGCAACCCTATTCTTATGAGGGCATTGTATTACAATGATGTATTATTGAGAAAACAATGTAATTGAGGCAACGTAGATTGTGAGAGTGAAGAGGAGGTTGAAATGAATGTGTTGTACATTGTGTCCTTTCACTTTGTTGGATGGAATAAAAGGAAGGACTAACTATTTATCTGTGAACATAGTCCAAATTGGGTGAACTAATTATATTGGTCTCCAACGTATTATGTTATTTATGTTTCGTTTATTCATTTGTTTTGATTTTTTTTGTTCCATGATCTTATTCCTAACACAACCAAGCTACCCATTGTGCTTATGGATGTCATTTGATATCAATCACCAATACTTTCAACCACCAAAAGTAGAGGAACCAAGTTTCATCCACACACTTGGGAATACAAAAAGCCCTCCCAAGGAGGAGGCTAAGAAGACCAACTACTCCAAGGTTTTCTCCCCAGGTGTTATAAAAGGCCTTCCCATTGAGGTAATAGAGTATTTCATTCATTCATTCATATTGTTGTTTTATCGTTGTTCCTTTTATGTAGTTATCCCTTCATTTATTGAATAGCATGTATGTTAGAATAGATCATTTACTATAGAGCTAAGGCTTCTAGTTTATTTTACATATTTGTTTCTGGTCTACCACAACCCTAGATTAGTGAATTTCGCTAACCCTTGTTGTAGATTCCACATAATAGAACTTGTGTATCTTCTTGTCATATTATTTCTTAGAAAAGCATTGTTGTTGGAAATATTTCTTGAATTGCTTCGAAGAAATACTTCTCTCATTAGTGTGCTTGACTTGCTTCAATGGATCCCACCACATAGAATCCTTTCCTTGTAGATAGTATGCAACAATAATGGCTTCTAGATTGGATGAGTATCCATATAATTGAAAATATCCTTTGATCCCAAGCAAATAAGCTTCAACATCCTCCCCTCATTTGTTTTCACCATCAAATTTCGGTGGCCTAAGCTTCCTAAGCTCTCCTTGCAAACTATCTAATTCTTACCTCGTTTTTTAATGCCTAATAAGGGACACTTTTGGGATGCTCTTTTATTCTTCAGATGCATATGACTTCTTAACTAAAGGAGTGGGTGAGTAGTGATTCCTCTGAGTTTTGATAGCACTTCTTGAGTGTTTGGCTCTTCTGTAACTATGCCTCTTTTCCCCGAGCTCTTATTAACCTCTCATTATCAATTTTGTAACTCTATGCCTCCATATTCAAAATCCTTATGGTTTGTACCAACTCTAATGGCTTTATTTTGTCTCTATTTCCATGACACTCCATCTCCTCATTTCTTAAACTAATGTTTAGGCTTAACTTCTTTGTCATGACCATAAGTTCCCTATGCACCTTCCATGTCTCCTTCTCAACGTTTCTCTTTAATCATTATCATTACTTGTTCTTTATATGGAAATAATTCTAAAGAAGTTTCCATACAAATGAAATTGTTAAAAATGGCTCATTTTCCATCTATAGCATTTATTTTACATTTAGAAATTTTGCACATTGTCATTTTCATAATTTAAAATTACAAATCAATCTTCTCAATTTTTGAAGAATCCTAAAGCATTTAGCGATATTCTAATCCTTCATACACTTTTTCCTTTGAATTATCTTTCCAATGACTATACTCATGCCCTGGTCTAAGTTCAGAGCTAAAAGTTATCACTATCAAAATCCACCATTTTTATCCAAATTTTTCACTTCTCTCACTAGAACAATCAAGCTCAAAGGCCAACTTTTACAACCTATAGAATAAAATTTTGCAAGAGCTAAGAATTTTTCTTTATATTGGGCACAGATAACACTCACGGTTATTAATACATATATATTTTCGAACCGGTAAACTAATGCTTTGGAAAATCTTGTGTCAACATTAAATTGTCAACTATGTCCTTTTTACACTTTATACACTTAGAATTTGCCAAAACAACTCTCTTAAACAAAACAAAATTGAGAAATCTGCATCAATATAAAGTTGTATGGATCATGGAAGAGGTAAAATGTTGACGCAGATAATTTTTCCATATCAATGATCTAGGGTCCCTTTCTCTCCTTTGAAGATTCCAAAAATCCCCCGAAGTTTTATGAAATAATGGATTTTGACCTATTGTTGCATCTCCATTTGAAACCCTTCGAAATTTATTGAATTCTCCAATGGGTTTCATCATGTTTATTCCATTTATACATTGTCTAGACTTCATCAACATTAGGGTCCTTATTAAGGAGTACCACCCTATTATTCAAAAACCACTAATATGGAATTTTTTAAATCTAGAGAAGAATTGGCTAATGACCCTCATTGACATTTATGGTCCTAACTATGAACCTTTCTTTAAAATTTCACCTAGTTCCAACTAAGTATGCTCTTGTTATGGCCAAAACCAGATTTTGGTTCCAAACTTTTTTTGGTTCCAAACTTTTTTATATCTATTTATTTTTCTCTATTGACATGGCACCCTTATTGATGTGGTATAGCATGAGGCTGCTAAATGTGGCATAGGTTGTAACAACCCATCTTAAGTAACAAATAATGTGATTATTAGCACACATACGAAGTCTGGGTATGCTAGCTACATATGCATACATCACATGCATTAGTATGCATAATGATTTGATCATATGAATAACTAAGTAAATAATTGTCAAAGGTATTAATTACCTCCCTAATTATCAAATAATTACCATAAAATATTAATTTAATGTTCATTACTAAAATCATAAATTAAATAATAAATCATTGTGAGTAGTTAAGATCAATTTATAAAACTTTGGATAAGACGAGATGACTCTCGAAAGACCCTCCACTCAAATCACTAGAAAGAGTCAACTAATATGTGTATGTTTAATTGAAAGGTCGTGCAACTGATCCAAATAACCATTAAAAAATATCTAATATATATATATTATTCAAAGGGCAAGTAACTGAATCACATAACCATTAAGAGCTCATTCATTAACTATTTAATTAAAAGACATGTGACCGACTCAAATATTAAAATATAAATTTGTATGGATAAGGGAAGGGAGTTTTCTTCAAAGGGAAGAAAACCTTCCATTTAGAAATAAATCAAATTGAGAATGAAGGGGGACTTTTGTAATCTAAAGGTCAACTTCTGTCAACTAGAGTAAAATGGAGGGACAAGCCTTGGGGCTCAGAATTCAGCTATAGGTCTACGAGATTGGGTGTTTTTCTTGGAGTTTTGGGCATGGGGGCTAGAAGATTTCAACCACGAAGTCTTCTGGGCTTCGGAGCGAGAGAGGATGATACAAGATAGTCAGGGAGGAATTGGTCGGTTCAGTAATAGAATCTTAGGACTTAGATTCAGCCACAAAGCAACGTCAACCGATATATATATATATATATATTGGTATGTTTACTTATGAATTTGATTGAAATAAATATGTTGCTATAAACGATAATGAAATGATAGTATTTCACATGTGAATGCATTTAAATTAGTATGTTTAATTATGAACTTGATTGAAGGAAATATGTTGCTATAATTGATAATGCAAAGGTAGGTATTACATAGGTTTCCACCTAACAAACTTTTACATGGCCATGTCATCATTCGTCATTTCTTACTTACCATATCAAGTCCTTTATGGCCCTCCTTTACCTTCCTCCACTTTATTTTTATTATTTTATTTAATACATTTGTGAGCGACTTGTACTCCTTGTCCTTTTTCACCACTTGTCACAATTTTTTACCATAGATGGGACAGGTGGTGCCACTTTATCCTAGCATCCTCCATTTGGTGCACTATTATTGGTTGATGTGATTATTGGGGATCCCATCTTTGATAATATTCAATTGGCACACAAGTTTCCCTACGTATATCTTAGATCAAAGGTTGATATCTATTATGTGGCCATAACTTGCCTATGGCTTAATTTTCTTCTATGGTCTCGTAACCGCTTACCACTCTCATATCACCCAAGGGAAACATGTAACCAATAATGATTGTGGATGTTATGCAACCCTTTGCAAAATTGCCTAGCATGGGTTCATAAACCGCTTTGGCTAGTCTAGTCAATTTTCCATTGTGGAACCTATGATGTAACTACTACCAATTCACCCTAAGTCCACTTAGAAGCACCCTAATGCCTTCACATGATCTTTCCAAACCAATTTTCTTGTACAGTTCCATTTCACATTTTCTCCAAAAATTCAAAACTAAATATTTCCTAAAAAAATTACAACTACCATGGATTTTCTAGGCTTGGCCTATGTGACTCATTTGTTTTCTATATTCATTTCCTCTATTGTCGAATTTATCCCAATGTCCTATCAATTTGAAATCATTATGCCAATTTAGCTTTGGATTTCATCCAAACTTGGAGAATTTTCTCACAATCTGATTTCTCCCTAATTTTTTCACAAGCTAAGCTATATAACCATGAATTTATAAAACTTGTGCCTCTACATTGTCATATAAATGTTGTCTCATACCATATGGGAAATTCAAACTCATAAATTCTTCAATTACAACCTTTACACAATTTTCCACATAAACATTTTACCAAACACATAGTCTACAACTTGTGATTTCTTCCTCTACAAGTTTTAGTTTTGAACCCATACATGCCTAGTACAACCATAGTATTGTAACCAAAAGCTCTAGTTTCTAGCCCATATAGCTCTAGTGTTGTAACCTGATTGTGGCACCACCTTGTAACATATCCAATACCCTCTGTAAATTGTTAAGGATATGGGGTACATCATTTTTTCCTTCTATCAACTCAAAAGTTAACTCTAATACATTTCTATCCCATTATCAATGAATTAATGTATGCTATTATGACAATGCATCAAACAAAATAATAAACCCATATTATACATATACAACATAACAACATTTAACTTCATAATACACATGACATTCACTTAAAAACATAATTACATTAAATTCGACATAAATGTCAGACCAGGCAGTAACTCCTCAAAATCAATTCGTTCATATTCATTCATGTTGATCTTTATTATATACATGAGGGAGAGACTATTCACTTCATCTCTCGGTAACTATTCATATTTCTTATTATTTATTTACATTAGTTACACTTATTCACCCAATCCTGATGATTAGGTGTCAACATTCCCTCCCTTAATTTGAAGGGATGTTGGTGAGTCCAAGCATCATTCTAAATCGTTCAAGCTTTTCTCTTCTAAGCACTTTCGTGAAGATGTCTGCAATTTGCTCATTAGTGGAACAATAACGGAAATGGATTGTTTTGGCCTCAACATGATGTCGAATCAGATGATATTTAATATTGATGTGCTTTGTTCGATCATGGAACTTTGGGTTCTTGGCCAACTTTATTTCCGAGGTATTGTCTATCATGAGTGGAGTCGATTGTACTTGTTTTACCTGCAAATCTTCAAGAATTTTCCTGAGCTACACAATTTCTTTTGTTGCCTCAACTGCTGCCACATATTTTGCTTCTGTTGTGGAATATGCTGGAACTGATTGTTTGTGTAATCTCCAGGAGACAACTCCTGATCCAAGATTCATAGCATAACCTGAAGTAGATACCCCAGTTTCTTTGTCTCCATCGAAGTCTGAATCAGAGTATCCAATCAAGTTGAAGTCATCCACCTATGTATACTTAATTCCAAAGTCTTGAGTTCCCTTCAACTACCTTAGAACTCTTTTTGTAGCAGACCAATGTCCCTCACAAGGCTTTTGCATAAACCTGGAGAGGATTCCTACAGAAAACGAAATGTTTGGTCTGGTAGTAGTTAGGTAGTTGAGACTTCCTACAAGCTATCTATACTTTGTTGCATCCTCAAATTCTTTTCCTTCAATGGATGTGAGCTTTAAGTTTTGTTCCATTGGAGTAGTAAGAGGATTGCACTCTGTCATGCCAAACCTATTCAACAGATCTCCAATGTATTTCTTTTGAGAAAGAAATATGGACTTTAGATGTTGGGTTACTTGAATGCCAAGATAGTAGTGAACATAGCCCCAATCAGTCATTTCAAAACTTTTCCCCAATTCCTTCTTTATGGATGCAATGTAGCTTTCATTGTTCCCTGTCATCAAAAGATCATCTACATATACCACGAGATATACAACTGTTTTGCCAACTTTCTTGACAAATAAAGTTGCATCATCAAGATCAAAATGTTTAAAATTGAGTTTCAGAAGATGCTCAGTTAGTTTTTCATACAAGGCTCGCGGTGCTTGTTTGAGGCCATACAAGGACTTCACAAGTTTGCATACTTTATGTTCATGTCCTTTCATAGCAAAACCTTCAGGCTGGGACATAAAAACATTCTCTTTTAGATCCCCATTCAAGAAAGCAATGTTTACATCCATTTGGACTTTCCAACCGTTCTGAGCTGCTAGTGCACAGAGTGTCTGGATGGTAGCCCATTTTGCTGTGGGGGCTGTTGAAAAGTGTGCAACAAGAAATGCTTGTTGAGATTGCAACAAGATGATGGAGCTTAGTGAAAAGAGTCGCCTTCACTAAGTGGGCCGCAGGCTATTTTTGGCGCAAGTCTATTTTTAGACTATGTCTATTTTTAGACATATGGATCATGTCTATGGATTGCAGGTTGCTGTTTATGGATGATTGATCAAGTTGGAAAAAATAGGTGGACTTCTATTTTTAGATCACAGCGGAGTGACTGCTCAGTCTAAATATAGAACAGTCAAATATTATTAGCTCATAATAATATTTAGACTATAAACTTTGTCTTATTCTCTTGGAGCACTTCAGAATGAGCTACGGATGTGGTACATGCAGATCCCAGAAGGAAATACGTGGTTACCTATGGGATGACTAATATTTGCATGCAGGACTTCAGTTAGAACTCAAGTGAGTTGAGTTTAGTGGACTGGAGGTGCAGTTGATGGAGTTGTGTTCAGTTTAGCTCTGTTAAACTGGTTGTATTTAGTCTAACTGGAAAATAGACTAGAGATGAGTTGGGTGAATTAGTTATTAATTAATTCACAAGTTATTAACTCATAATACAACTAATGAATACATCAGTTAACTCAGTTGCATGTCAGTGCATGTTCAGTTCAACAGGGACAGGTGGTAGAGAATCAGATTCCTATCAGTTGTGACTATAGTTGTGCACCAGATCTTGCACAATCAAGGGATTGAGTAT
>APFE031241475.1:0-31291 GCA_000404065.3 Pinus taeda | reverse complement strand
CATCAATAAATGTCATTATATATTTATTTCCATTTGCAGAAGGAACAGGCATTGGACCACATAAATCTGAATGAATGAGTTCAATTTTTCTATGTTCTCTTGAATGTGAATCATGAAAAGACTGTTTGTTATGCTTTCCTAAAATACAAGCATCACATTTCTTAAGTTTCCTAGGAATTGTAGGAAAAATGGCAACACCATTTTTCTTCAACAAGCGAAGATTGTCACAGTTCAAATGTCCAAATCTAGCATGCCATAATAAAATTGATGGAAGTGTACCTTCTTCATAATGAGAGTTGTATGAGAAATGTTGTGCACAAGCAGAGGTACCTTGCAACTTGAGAAGCCTTTCTTCTTCTATCCCCCTCATGACAAGTGAGTGGTCAGATGCTTTTCTCACCTCAAGCTTGCCATCAAACATATGAACGGAGTGACCTTGCTGGCAGATGTGGACCAAGGATAGCAAGTTTCTCTTCAGATGTGGGAGATACAGAACATGATGCATAAGAAAATATGGAAAACCAGGCAATTTGAGCCTGATTGTGCCAAGCCCTAATTGCTTGAGTTTTGTTTGGTCTGCAAAGTATACTGCTCCATCAACATTGTCAGTCAATTCTTCAAAAAAATCTTTTCTATGATTCATGTGGCAAGTTGCTTCTGAGTCAAGCAACCAATCATTTTTCCAAGAAGCAAGCCAAGCATTAAATAAGTCTTCATTTACTCCAATATTACATTGTGCCACAACATAATGAGCAGATTCAGGTGCTTTACCTTTGTCTATGTCATTAGTTTTACCTTTGTGTTGGTTTCTTGGGAAAGATTCCTTTCTTTATGAGCAAGGCACACAACCTCTTTAGAAGATTCAGGGGTTGTCTTCTTTCCAAAAGCTTTCTCTCTTTCAGCAAACTTTTTTCACAAGAGAGTCAAAGGTAATATCTTTGAGATTTCCATTTGTTTGCAATGAGTCAAGATAATTGGAGTAAGTAGGATAAAGTTCCTTGAGAAAAGCGATAAGAGGAATATCCAATTCAACCTTAGTGGCTTTTCTATCATGCATTATAGATTTTACTTCGGATGCAAGAGCAAGAGGATCATTATTTTGTAATTAAAGAGTGAAGAGTTTAATCATGAGTTGAACAACGTCAAGTGCAAAATGTGAGTCATAGAGTTCTTTAAGCTTTTGTAAGGTTTCTTAGGCAGTTGAAAATGGCGAAATATGGTGACTCACCTCTTCACTTACATATGCTACAATTAATGCATAGGCTTTGCTGTACTTATTTTCCCAAATGGCGAACTCTTTGTCTGAGGTAGGTTGTTCTGGCTCTTTGTCTCCGTCTCCAACACACACTCCTTTCCACAACTCATTGAAAATGAGGGTGTGTTTTATCATCCGGGACCACTCAAGATAGTTCTCCTTGCCAATGAGAATTATTCCCACAATGGATATGATTGAAAGCATTGTAAAATCTGTGTACTGTAAAAAAATACTTCTGATGGAAAACTCTGTTTAACTTTGAAAAAAATATGAGGGATAATTAAAACATCAATGTATTAAAACCAGCAGCCTTAAATCCACCATATGAAGTTTCATCACCAAGGAAATACGCAATATGTTGATTCATTTAGAATGTACTGCGACCAGAAATCAGAGTTGCATAACTCACATAACAAATCAGTGCATATTCAAAGTAGCAGTCTAATAAGTACATAGGAGGCAATTATATATCAAAAAATGGTGATTTCAAATAGTGCACATATTTCAGAGAACGGAAGCTTAGGCCCTTTCACCATGAATCCTTCTGGCCAATACCATACCTCTGCTTCAACACCACAAACTTGACTTCCACACTCATTGCACCATTGTTTCTCCCTTCACGAAATACAAACCAGAGGTCATATGCACCAATAGAGGTAAGATACAAGAATTGGGCTCGCATCCCAACAGCCACATATCAACATAGCACCCCAGCTATGCAGCAGACCATTCAACCAATCTGGCAAGTCGGACCAACAAATTTCCCTACAGTGATGAAAACATTTACAAGAAATTGACTGCATGGTTCATGTACAAAGAACCGAACTACTAATAATTCACAGGTAATATCCACACACAACCAAAAAGTTAGTCACTCATTCGAATCTCCTAGCGAATGAACTCCAGCGTTCATACCTAGACACTGATACCAATTAGACACTGACAAATTAGACACTGACCTGGCGCATTATTGCCATGGACACCTTTTAAGTCAAAGAGAAAATCAAAAAGGTATGGCAAATACAAACCTAAGAGAGTCTCTAATCCAAGAAATCCATTCAGGAAATACAAATTTTTAAAGAAAAGAAGAAATCCAAGAAACAACAATTGTTGTTTCATCTGCAAAAAGGAAGGACATTTTGCAAGGAAGTGTCCACAAAAGTCATCCAGTGCTTTAAAAGCTTGTATAGACATTAATGAATTCCAGGATGATTGGTCAATTGTAAATTCAGATGTTGATGTTTCAGATGTATATATTTTAACTGAAATATCAGATGCAGAAGCTGAAGAAGAAGAAGACACTGTACAGAAAATGAATGTATGTCAGTCATGTTCAGATGATGATTGGTCAGAAGAAAAGCATTACAGTGAAACAGAAAGTAGCACAGACTATGAAGTTACCAGTGAAACATCAGATGATTCAGACGATGAGTCTGTAAGCACTGTTTCATTATCAGTCAAACAAGGTAAGCAGCATGCTTCACCATTTCCCCAAATAAATGCTTTTTGTCCATTTGAAAAGAAAAAAACTATTTCCACAAGTTTTCCACAACCAAAAATTAAGAGAATTGAAGAAAATGGGTTGTTGAAAAAGATTGTCAAAACAAATAGCCTAATTTATATCCCGGTTCAAGTTCAAGTAAAAAATGAATGGATTTATGTTGATGCTTTTGTTGATACCGGTGGATCAAATAATTTGGCTAGACCGTCATTATTCAAATCTCTGTGGAAACCGCTAAAAAATATCTTGGTTTCAGAAACCATAGGAGGATCAGTGAATCTGACACATTATGTTGATAATATCTCTTTAAAAGTGGGAGGGAGTATTGTTAAGATTTCTGCAATTCAGCGTTTTGATCCTTCAGCAAGTCTTATGTTGGGTATGCCATTTATAAATTATGTTCTTCCAGTTACAATCAGTCAAGATAAGCTGGTTATTAATCTGAAAAAGAAAGCTATTGTTGTTCCTAGATTGTTTATTGCAAACTCTGAAGCTAGGAATGAAAATAGCCAGAAAAGAATAGGAACCAGAAAGCCAAAACAAGATTCTGATGATTGGCAGGAAGTATTACAATTCTATGAGCAAAGAGCAGAATCAAAAACAAAACAATTGGCTTGTATAGATCCCAACTGGTCTAAGGAACAAAGTGATATTCATCAAAGACTGTTGAAGAGTTGCTCTGAAAACCCACAGCAATTTTGGGTAACAGAGAGCCCGATGCAAGAAATCGTCACTTTGCATGATAATGGAGTCAAAGGTAAGATTATTCCCTGTACCCCAGCAGATGAGCAGGAGATAAAAAAGTAGATAAAAGAACTGCTACAAATGCAGCTTATTGAGCCGAGCGAATCTCATTATTCTTGCTCAGCATTTCTTGTAAGGAATCATTCTGAAATAGTAAGAGGTAAGCCAAAGATGGTGATAAATTATAAACCTCTTAATGTTATTACTCAAAGTTTTAATTATCCATTACCAAGGCCTGAGACAATCATGCAGAAGATTCAACACAGCAAGGTGTTCAGTAAGTTTGATATGAAGTCGGGATATTATCAGATTCAGATCCAGCCAGAGGACCGGCATAAAACCGCTTTTGTTTGTCCAGCAGGATTCTATCAGTGGAAAGTGGTACCCTTTGGTCTCAAAAACGCTCCAGCATTCTTCCAGAGAAGAATGGACTACATTTTTGTTAAATATGATTTTATTGTTACATACATAGATGATATTCTTGTACATAGCCCAGATATACATACTCATTTAGAGCATTTAGAAATTTTCCTAAAAGAAGTGCAGCAGCATGGCATAGTCTTGTCAAAAAAGAAAATGTCTCTGTTTCAGGATAATATTGATTTTCTTGGAATTAATGTTGCTAATGGTGAAATCCTGATGAAACCTCATGTTTTAACCAAATTGACACAGTTTCCTGATGAATTGATTTTCTTGGTATCCTTCAATTCATCAGGAAACTGTGTCAATTTGGTTAAAACATGAGGTTGCATCTGGATTGCACCATTAGCAACATTAATTCCAAGAAAATCAATATTATCCTGAAACAGAGACATTTTCTTTTCTGACAAGACTATGCCATGCTGCTGCACTTCTTTTAGGAAAATTTCTAAATGCTCTAAATGAGTATGTATATCTGGGCTATGTACAAGAATATCATCTATGTATGTAACAATAAAATCATATTTAGCAAAAATGTAGTCCATTCTTCTCTGGAAGAATGCTGGAGCGTTTTTGAGACCAAAGGGTACCACTTTCCACTGATAGAATCCTGCTGGACAAACAAAAGCGGTTTTATGCTGGTCCTTTGGCTGGATCTGAATATGATAATATCCCGACTTCATAACAAACTTACTGAACACCTTGTTGTGTTGAATCTTCTGTATGATTGTCTCAGGCCTTGGTAATGGATAATTAAAACTTTGAGTAATAGCATTAAGAGGTTTATAATTTATCACCATCCTTGGCTTACCTCTTACTATTTCAGAATGATTCCTTACAAGAAATGCTGAGCAAGAATAATGAGATTCGCTCGGCTCAATAAGCTGCATTTGTAGCAGTTCTTTTATCTGATTTTTTATCTCCTGCTCATCTGCTAGGGTACAGGGAATCATCTTACCTTTGACTCCATTATCATGCAAAGTGACGATTTCTTGCATCGGGCTGTCTGTTACCCAAAATTGTTGTGGGTTTTCAGAGCAACTCTTCAACGGTCTTTGATGAATATCACTTTGTTCCTTAGACCAGTTGGGATCTATACAAGCCAATTGTTTTGTTTGATTCTGCTCTTTGCTCATAGAATTGTAATACTTCCTGCCAATCATCATAATCTTGTTTTGGCTTTTTGGTTCCTATTCTTTTCTGGCTATTTTCATTCCTAGATTCAGAGTTTGCAATAAGCAATCTAGGAACAACAATAGCTTTCTTTTTCAGATTAATAACCAGCTTATCTTGACTGATTGTAACTGGAAGAAAAAAATTTATAAATGGCATACCCAACATAAGACTTGCTGAAGGATCAAAATGCTGAGCTGCAGAAATCTTAGCAATACTCCCTCCCACTTTTAAAGAGATATTATCAACATAATGTGTCAGATTCACTGATCCTCCTATGGTTTTTGAAACCAAGATATTTTTTAGCGGTTTCCACAGAGATTTGAATAATGACGGTCTAGCCAAATTATTTGATCCACCGGTATCAACAAAAGCATCAACAGAAATCCATTCATTTTTTACTTGAACTTGAACTGGGATATAAATTAGGCTATTTGTTTTGACAATATTTTTCAACAACCCATTTTCTTCAATTCTCTTAATTTCTGGTTGTGGAAAACTTGTGGAAATAGTTGTTTTCTTTTCAAATGGACAAAAAGCATTTATTTGGGGAAATGGTGAAGCAGGTTGCTTACCTTGTTTGACTGATAATGAAACAGTGCTTACAGACTCATCGTCTGAATCATCTGATGTTTCACTGGTAACTTCATAGTCTGTGCTACTTTCTGTTTCACTGTAATGCTTTTCTTCTGACCAATCATCATCTGAACATGACTGACATACATTCATTTTCTATACAGTGTCTTCTTCTTCTTCAGCTTCTGCATATGATATTTCAGTTAAAATATATACATCTGAAACATCATCATCTGAATTTACAATTGACCAATCATCCTGGAATTCATTAATGTCTATACAAGCTTTTAAAGCACTGGATGACTTTTGTGGACACTTCCTTGAAAAATGTCCTTCCTTTTTGCAGATGAAACAACAATTGTTGTTTCTTGGATTTCTTCTTTTCTTTAAAAAATTGTATTTCCTGAATGGCTTTCTTGGATTAGAGACCCTCTTAGGTTTGTATTTTCCATACCTTTTTGATTTTCTCTTTGACTTAAAAGGTGTCCATGGCAACAATGCTTGACAAACATTGGAGCCTGGAGTAAGATCATGAGCTTTCTTCTGCCAACATAAATATTTAACTTTTTCTGAAACACGAAATAGAAGATCAACCCAATATATATGCTCTAATGTTTGTATTGCAATTCTATATCTTTCATTACGAGGTCTCCTAAATTGCCGGGTAGTTTTGACAGGTATGAGATTTTCTGAGCCACATCATTAGGGAGATTTGCTTTATAAACCTTAGCCATGATATCTTTACTAAATTGATCTAAATATTTGAGATCTTTTAATTCCATTCTGCTAAGATCAGTTAGAAGTTGTTTTCTCTCATCTATCGGTTCTGGAACGAACTTTGTTTTGAGTAACACCTCTAGAGTGCCTAAACCTGATTCCATGACGGCTATTCTTTCTTCTGGAGATGGTCCCATCCACCAATCATAGACCATTCCTGCCATTCTTTTTTCTGCTAAAAGCATAATAGATATATTATCCAATTTTGTTGTAACCTGCATCTAATATAGGGCTCCTATACAGATTCTAATGGATTCTCCTGGGTTAGAAGAATTATCTAAATCTAGAATGTAGCCACTGGCATTTGCTGCTGACAGGTCTTCTTCAACTCTAGGATATTTAGCAACTTCTCTAAATACATGTGCCTTATTCTGGTTACGTATAGATGGAAAAATAAAAGATGGAAATTTAGAGGCGGCTTCTGACAAAGTCATTACTTCTTTCTTTGATTCAAAAGGTTTATATGCTCTGAATGTCTTAGACTCACTGGTTAATTTCCCAGTATCTTTAGAAGTACCTTCATCTGTAGAAGTTTTTTCTTCTGATTTATCTTCACTTTCTTCCTCTAAATCCCAATGATTAGGGACAGACATATCTCTATGAAATTTTGGAATTTCTCTAGCCTTTTTCTTTTGCTTTCTTCTTCTCCTTTCTTCCTTTTCTTGCTTCTCTCTTTGTTGCTCGTCATATAGCAACTTAAGATTAGCATTGATAAGCTCAGCTTGTTCACCTAGATCATCTAGAACATCTTCGGCATAAGAACACCAAGTGGTCAGATAATTTCCTATATGATGTACTTGATCCATATCACTTGTATTTTGTGAATTATGTTCTAGTAATGGGGCACAATCAGCTCTAGTAGATGGTTGTTTTGAAAGGGATGAAGTAGTACAGAACTTTGTTTTTGGTGGCCATTTTCCTCCTTTTACATATCTCTTAGATGCATACTGAAATTCATCTACTGGTGGGAAATTATGTACATATGTTCTAAACATTTTATTTACAGCTAGAAATGGCTTTTCTTCTGGTATGTACAACTGAGTATCAGACCGACTTACTGATGAAAAGACCGTTGCTAGCAAACCAATCTTAAGTTTCGGATGAACTTACTGTTAAAAAGACCGTTGCTTCCCAAACAACACTTCTGAACACAGATATCCAATCCTCAGGCGATCATGCGCGACACGACCTATCTCAACGGGTCTTCACTCCAGCGCCTTACAGTTCAAGCCTCTTTCGGATTACAGGAACTGTCCTCAGACAGGCGGCCCAGTAGGCTTCGATATTAATAAAAGCAAGAGAATACAAAGCTTATTACAAAGAGTCTCTGTGACACGATAGGCAGAAACGAAATTTTGTCCTTGGGACTCAGAGCCTCCTTTAAATCCTCCCCTAGATTCTCATCTTCTTGACGGATTCTCATCACCTGGATGTACACAGCACGGGGCTTCTTAACAGAACACTGCCCCTGTCTATTAACGGCGAATTCAATCTTCAAATCCATGAATATTTCAACTAGTGGCCCTTTCAAAATCAATGTGAATTGGCTTCAAGGATGCATAGGAGTTATGCAAGTCCATATCGCAGTTTTCAACGTTGCAGCGCTGATACCATGAGCTTTTGTTGCATTGTTTCCAAATCAAGTACAGTGCATTCCTTCTGCCCATCACAGCTAATGTAAATGTTGGGCAAAGGCGCCTGTGGAACTGACCTGAAGGCGGATGATACCAACAACGTATTCAGTCCATGTGCGGATACACTAGTACAGAAGAAAGATGGATTCACATTTGGCATAGCATTCACGCCCAAGCAATCATTCTACTTGAGCAATATTCAATAAGGTACCACCGAGCAGAACGGTTGGAGGGCGGACTATTCAGAGAGAATATAAAACGTATATGACACTGTATGGACGGTTGGAGCAGGCTTCAGGCAACTGACACCAGGGAGAGGTGTGAGTTCTGAAAAATAGGCAGAACATAGGCAGGAAACTGACACCAGGATTTACACAAAAGCTAATTTTGGGAGCTGGCTTTGATACCATGTTAGACAGGTAGTAACTCCTCAAAATCAATTCATTCATATTCATTCAGGTTTATCTTTATTATATACATGAGGGAGACACTGTTCACGTCATCTCCCAGTGACTATTCATATTTCTTATTATTTATTTACATCAGTTACACTTATTCACCCAATCCTGATGATTAGGTGTCAACAATAAAAAAACAATTAGCTTTGGCACTTATGGAAATAAGATACCAAAAGACTACAAATATCAAACATTCCACCCAACCATAGGCTCTATTGTACTTAATATTTCTACAATAGGTCACCCTTGTGTTGGGGTTATGAGTTCACAAGGACAAATTTGCTCCTATGTCGGGCTCTAGTCCTCTCACAAAACCCATTTTTCCTAATTACTCACAAGTTGTAAACTCCCACAATAATTCCAATCCACCAACTTTCTTTCCCCTTCAACTTGCACAACCCAAGGAATAGGATCCCCTTCTCTACCACATAGTCCCTCCAACTATCCCACTTTTCTTCAATGCTCTAGCACAAAGCGACTAGGAAATATTTCTAATGGGGACTCCAAGAATTCTTAGTTGTAATGTAGTTTTCACAATGACAATTTCCTCATGCACATGGGTAAAATCCCCATATAATTTTGATAATAAATATAACCAATATTTTGTTATAGTCATGGAAATGTGGGCACTCCTATTAAGCTTCCTGCGTAATAATGGACAAATCTCTCCAACAACTTAAAACCACAATAATGGACAAATCTCTCCAACAACTTAAAACCACTGGTTATATTTGCATGCACACAACTAATCGTGTGGTTTTCTAAGAAGCCCACATATCACACCTGGGAAACTTATCCCAAGGTTAATGTGGCTTAGGATATCATAAAGTCAAAGACTTAGTCTTATGATAAAGTATTAATATTTTACTTTGGCTCCCCCTTTAAGCCCTCCTAAGTCCTTTCATTCCTTTATTGTAGAATCATAGTCCCCCATGATTTTGTCTTTCTCATTTGCAGTTAGTGATGTATTTTTAATATTAATTTTAAATGTGCAATATTTACATATTGTAATATTTATATACCATATTGCTTGGTTATTTAACATATAGACAAATACACATTGTTAATCTAAAGATAAAAAACTAGATGTTGCATCAAACTAAATTGTTTAACCACTTTCATATATGAATATTTAGAACAAGTGGTTGTATTACAACATATACTTCTCACCAACATAAGTGCCTCCCTTTCCTCACAAGTGTTTACATTTAACTAAGTATGGCTCGAGGATAATGAATTCAATAGAGTGATCATGATTGTCTGGAAATCATATGTGATTTCCCCAGGTACGTCTGATATGGACAAAATTACCACAAAATTGGCTCCTTAAAGATCCAAGTTCTCATATGGGAATGACATAAAAAAGATAGGATGTTTAGAGAATTGAAGGCCATGATTGAGGAGATCATGAGTATTGGGGACTCACTTTCACATTCGATACCCACTGAACAAACTTTGATTCGATTAAGGGAATTGGAAGCGAGAAAAAAGGAACATACTGCAAATATAATAAGCAACTTGGAGATTAAAGAATTGGACTTTATGGATCAGAGAGGGAGGCAAGAATACTAAGTTCTTCCATCGATTTGCATGCCATTGGAAGAACCGAAATGATATCTGGCACATCCAAGGGGCAGACGAGAACGTGGTGCACTCCATGTGGGAGATTCAAATAGAGGTTGTTCACTACTTCTAGGGTCTTTTCAAGGCTTGTGCAGAGGTTGATATTGTAGACCAACGCTGGGGGGTGGAGGAATACCCCATTATGTTTCAAGGAGATACTAATGATTCTCTTTACCGACTGGTGACTTTGGACGAATTAAAATCGATATTGAAATCATTTTCCAAGGACAAGTGCCCTGGCCTGGATGGTTGGACGGTAGAATTATTTTTGCATTTCTTTGAACTCATGGGTCCCGAACTGCTGGAGGTTGTGGAGGAATCTCGGATCACAGGGCGCATGGTTGGTTCCATTAATTCAACTTTCATCACCCTCATTCCAAAATTCTCAAATCCTTCTACATTTGTTGATTTCAGGTCGATCTCGTTATGCAATACCATATACAAAATCATATCAAAAACTATTGCAGAACGTGTAAAGGGGATTCTGTCGGTTCACATTTCCAGGGAGAAATTTAGTTTTCTACATGACAGTTCCATCCATGACGCCATTGGCATCACCCAAGAATGTATTCATTCCGTACATATAAGAAACAAAGAGGCGTTAGTTATGAAAATAGACCTTCAGAAGGCATATGACTGTGTGGATTGTTCTTTCCTTAGGATGGTGCTCTTGAAGATTGGTCTTGACATACAAAATGTGGAGTGGAACATGGCTTGTGTGATGGGGGCATGGTTCGCAGTGCTCATTAATGGTTTCCCATCTGATTTTTTCTAGTTCGGGAGGAGCCTTAGACATGGATGCTCCCTATCCCCTTTACTATTCATTTTGGTCATGGATGCCCTCGGTAGGAAGATAAATTTTGCCAAACATATCAGGATTTTCTTTGGCTTGAAAATGTCGCAGGAGTCAACATTACACATATTTTCTTCGTTGATGACATTCTTACTTTTGGGATTTTATCCAGAGGACAATGGATCTCTTTGCACGATATCTTTCATCAATATGGCAAGGCTTCTGGTTTATTGGAAAATGGGCAAAAATCGATTTTACTCTACTCTTCTGGAAAGAAAGCGGAGATTGATCATATTGCAGATTAATTTGGCATGGGATCCATGTCTCTCGCAGAGAGTTTCAGATATCTCAGTTTCAGACTTAAGCCATGCAACTATAGATATGGAGATTGGGCATGGTTACTGGCTAAATTTCACAAGAAGATAAAATGTTGGACCCATCATTGGCTCACTCTTGGGGGCAGATATACTCTGATTCAAGTCGTATTTCAACAACTAGGCACACTTAGTTGCCCTTCTAACTCATATCACCTCTCAAATTTGCTCTATTTTATCTCACTTTCTATGGTCTGGTGCGAATATGGGTCACAAAATTCATCTGATCAAATGGTAACATATCTCCAGGTCAAAGACTTGATGGATGGGGTATACTGAATACCAAATATTTTGGATGGTCCCTGCTTATCAAATCTCTTTGGAGAGCATTATTTGGTACGGGTATATGGGCAGAGATCACCAGACCGAAGTATCTAAAATACAAGACCTTCTTGGATTGGTTCAGGTTCGATGAGATTGGCAAGAAGAGTGGATTGATCATAGGGTTGAGCTTTCAAAATATAAAATCATGGTTCCTAAAAAGGATTCATTGGTCTTTCGATTTGGGTAATAATATCATTATTGGACGAGATAATACTATGGGGGTTCGCAGAGACTGGGGCATTTCTGATACAACCATCGAGGCACTTCATCAATGGGGCTTGTTCTATCTCGCATAGGTCATTCGCAGTTGGAACAAGATCCATCCTATATGGAAATCAACAAGGGATATCAATTTACACGAAGACATCGCACTGGAATGGGATGAATATATATTGGACCTTAAACGAGCTGGACTCAGTATGAATCAGAGGGGTGATGTGCTGATGTGGAGTAGGACTTTGCGGAAGGGCTACGTTGAGGTAGTTGAAAATTACAGGTATATTATGGTCAATATATCCAACTATGTCATTGCCCCTTGGTTACTCTGCATTTGAAAGTGGAACATTCCTTTGAAGATCATATTATTCGCATGGTTAGCTTTCCATAACAAAATTCTTACATGGGATAACCTCATCAGACAGGGTTTTCATGGCCTAGGATGGTGTTCCCTCTACGGTATGGTGGGTGAGTCTGTAACACATCTCTTTTTATGCTGTGATATTTCCAAACAAAAATGGATGTAGGTACTCTCTTATTGCAGGTTCTCCTTTTGTCAATTTGATTCTGTGGAGGAATGTATCCGATGGTGGATTACCACTCATGGTGCTCACAGCTATCTCCCGCTGTTTATTTTTTGGGAGATTTGGCGAGCCCGGAACAAGTACATTTTTTATGGGATCCAGGTCAACACTTTTCACATATGCTCAAAGATCACCACTTGGCTAGAGACACAGGATATTCGCCCCGAGCACACAAAAAATCTAACAGTCAGACTTGTTCACCTGCATCTCGACTTGCTGGTTGGCTTCTTTGATGGGGTTGGGTAGTGCGGACGTTGTGGCTGTGGAGCTTGGCTCAGGATCAGTGTAAGGAAACACTACAAATTACATTGGTTTGCTAGCAATGGCACAAACTCTAGAGTGGAGACATGCACATTATGGGGCCTCCTCTGGTTCGCCAAAGAGAAATCCCTGGAGACCTTGCATGTCTATGGGAATTCGAAAACTCTTATTGATGGAGTTCAAGATTTCACATCATACGATCCTCCAGATCTTCGAGGCTCGAAGGCTCATATAAAATCCCTCATCAGAACTTTCCAGTTTTTCAGCATCTACAAGTTAATACCACTACATATACTCTATCTAAAGTTGGTCTCAACGATGAAGAAAGAACCATAAATTACTACCACTATCTGGATGGGACTATTTGTGAAATGGGAACCATCAATTGACCATAAAAATGATACACTAGTCTTTTTTAGGCTTGCTCTTTTTGGATGTCATTATAGGTTAATATAGACTTTATAATCTTTTTGATATATTGATATTAGTGCTTTAGCTGTTTTCATGAAGATTTATTTCCGATATTAGAAACAATTATGACTCTTCAATATAGATGGCTACATCAAGCGAATGTACTCTATGTATTTGGTTGATGTGTTTGTGTAATCTGATACTGATGGATAGACACTATTATGATCTCATGATCGACATATATGTACTAGTTTTGGTCATTAATATATTCCCAGTGGTTTTTTTCTTCTGAAAAAAAAGTGCCTCCCTTTCCAATGTCAAATTACATATTCTTCTTAAGTGACATTTGATCATGAAATCACATATTAATTTTGATTTTTATGGCAACCCATGATCTTATCTTGTTACTTCGAAAAGTCATTGCGTTAAGATTTTTCTGAGACTTAATAACAAAGTTGAAAAGATAACTTGGATTTATTGAACAAATAAAGAATATGGTATTTAATTTTAAACAATGACAAAATCACTGAAACGGAAGCAAAAATTAATAGATGGAAAAAATAAAATAAAACCTTTAGAAAATTAGAATTTGATTTAATATTTAAAACTTTTTAACAACATTTAATTAGAAAAATAATTTCATTTAAAAACTAAGTATTCTTAAAAATTAATAAACAAAAATGTAATTCAACAATACTTCAAATATATATAAAATTATTGAATTTAGGTTTCTGTAATCCATATCAAGTTTTAAGAGAAGATTCTTTGGTGTAAATGACATTGGGATGCTTTTGTCAAAGCGTTTCAAACCAACCAGTGTGGTTCATGTCAGGACAAGTTGAAAACCCAAACCCTGGCTACAAGTTAAATACAAGAGCAGATCATCCACCAACAGCCATATAGGACTACGGGATAGGGGTGGGAGAAATAAAATTATATATTAATAGGAATTAATTAATTACCGAAAGGATTTTAATTAAATAATTAATATAAGTTAGTTTCATAACTATTATCATATGTAAATGAAGTAATGTATTTAAAAAAGTTTTTATATCACAAATTATAAAATTAAATATTTAATATTATAATAAAGTTAACAAATTGTGTAATTAAACAATAATTATCAAATATGAAATAAAGGGGGCTAATATCATCTAATTAAATAGTTAAATTTGTAATTATTATGTGGTAGTATTAATAAAAACAAATATGTATTGAAGTTTATTAAAAATATTTAATTAAATAATTGTATATCTAAGTATGTATTTAATTAAGATGAATCCAAAGGGCTAATATAATTAAATAATATACTGGATTAATAGTCTGTATAGCCTTTTAATAGAAACTTATTAAATAAATTTAAACCATTAAGCTATAAACTAATCGTATCTAAAAAAATTAGTCAATAATAATATATAATCAGGGTATTTCATTAAAAGGATAATTAATTAGGCTAGATAAATCAAAAACTTTCTAAATAATAGGCAGAGGATAAGGGGCCATTACCTTAAGAGTGATAGAAACAATGAGGAGCTAAAGAGAAAATAGATTGTTTTACATTAGTAGTTAATTAGGAACAATTTTCATCTTTTCAACAAAATTTAGGTTTAACAAGAGGGATTTTTATTCAGGAAGGACTTTACAAAGAAGAACACCCTAGGGGACTTTACAGAGAAGAACACCCTAGGGGTTAGAGTCAACTAGGAGGAGAGGGGAGGAGAGGGCAGGGATCCAGCCACTGCTTTTCAACAAAATTTAGGTTTAACAAGAGGGATTTTTATTCAGGAAGGAATTTACAAAGAAGAACACTCTAGGGATTAGAATTGACTAGGAGGAGAGGGGAGGAGAGGGGAGGGAAGAAGAACACCCTAGGGATCAGAATCGACTAAGAAGAGAGGGGAGGCATCTCTATTGAGATTGTTCAACCTTTTTACAATCTCAATGGCTTCCCTAAATTACCATATGATAAATACATTACTTCATTTACATATGATAATAGTTATGAAACTAACATATATTAATTATTTAATTAAAATCCTTTCGGTAATTAATTAATTCTTATTAATATATAATCTTATTTCTCCCACCCCTATCCCGTAGTCTTGTCTAGTTAGCGGTTTCCCAGTCAAATATAACCATTAGAAAGTCTAGTTGACCAGTCCAGTATAGTTGTTGGTGGATGATCTGCTCTTCTATAAACGCGTAGACAACATCTATAGTTGTTGGTGGATGATCTGCTCTTCTATAAACACGTAGACAACATCGGCATCCCAATGTAATTTATGCCAAAAAATCTTCTCTTAAAATATATAAAATTGTTTAAATAATCAAAATTAGAATTAATAAAAATATTAAATAACTCACAAAAATATTTTATTTAAAAGTGTTTAACTATATTTAACTTATTCTTATAATTATTATTATATTATATGACTAAAACATTATTTATTATTTTATATATAAGTGATTATATGACAAGTAATAATATTATTTATTATTTTATAATGCAAGTGATTATATGGCCAGTTAGAATATAAAAACTGAATAAAAAAATATGATGGACCAAAAAATATTCCTTAACAGCATTAGGTTTGTTATTAAAGCAAACCCAGCGCAGGTTTGTTATTAAAGCAAACCTGATAAGTTGGTCAAGACATAATTTAAACTTAGCATATATTAAATTTAACTGTGTTTTTCAAATGTTAATTTTAATACGTCCATGATGTACCAAATAATAATCCCTAATATTTTAAACTTAGCCTATATTAAATTTAACAGTGTGTTTCAAATGTTATTTTTAATATGTCCATGATGTACCTAAAATATTCCTTAACCGCATTAGATTTGTTATTAAAACAAACCTAGCATTAGGTTTGTTATTAAAGCAAACCTGATAAATTGTTCAGGTCATATTTTAGCATATATTAAATTTAACAGTGTGTTTCAAATGTTATGTTATTTTTAATATTTCGGAGACAGCTCACTCTAGCTCAATTAGTGAGTGAAGTGATATGAAATCAGTGCAAAATTAAAAAATCCAAAATTCAAATCTCCTTACTAACTCATAACATTATTTTTTTGGATAATGTGATATATTTGAAAAAATGATAACATTCCTTTATAACATTATGTTCATTACCAAAGTTATGTTCAAGGTGATTAGTAGTTACGTGTCAAAGGTTCCTCCCGGATTAAGTAAAAAAAACAGTTACTCCAGAAAATAATGTGATGTATTGGAAAAAATTATGTGATGTATTTGAAAAAATTATAACATTTCTTTATAGGATTATGTTCATTATCAAAGTTAAGTTCAAGATGATGGGTATATATTATTTGGTAAGATAGCCAAAACATGAACAAAAAGTGTCATTACCGAGAGGCATGTCAAATGGGAACCTAACATTCCTGGGGATAATTAGGTATGGTAGCGTACTCTAATAACGATAGTTTTACTATTTTCTCAGGGCTTATTCAGCCAGCTTAACTTGAAAAAGATGTAAAAGTAAATTTCAGTAGAAGATTCATGTTCAAATCTCCAAAATTTCTAACTCATAATCGGTGTGGACTTGTCACCCAAATACAAACCCAATTGCCAATTCATAAGATTTCAGCTCCTCGATCGGATCCTACAGAGTCATGTACATCATTTAAGTGAAGAAAGTTTGGGCTCGTAACAAAATCTGAAACAATTATTGTAACATAGCTGTATGATAGAAATCACAGTAGTTGGGTCAGCATTAGGGATGACATCCCAACAGAAAATAGACATAATGCACGAGCAATGCAAAAGTAGCATGGGCTGGCGACTGGTGAATTGATGATAAAATCTACAGTGGCTCGGATGGCTCCATGTAGTGGACAAATTGGCCTAAACATCTGAGTACATTATAAATCCATAGTAAAAACATGAAACAGCTTTTCAATTTGCACACAACTTTAAGATGCAGTCAGTCCAGGGTCCAATCCTGGATCTCTCTATTGTGATCCTGGATTTCTCTACTGTGTGCATTGTTAATCGCCTCCCCGCATGGATGATTCTGTGATTGGCCATTCAGTATTGGCGGCCGATTTCTTCTTTTGCAGGCCACATTTGATGGATTTGTTGAATGCTCCCCTGGCCGCAGCACACAGGCTACTAGCACTTGATCAAATCCCTTATCAGTGTGGTGCCGAGGGTATTAAATCGTTATGTACAATACTCCATTTGAAGGGGTTTGTGCATTAAATTATAATGTTACATGGAAGGGTTTCTTGTCTTACACACATTTAAGGTCCTATTTATCAGTTATTAGGGTTTCTATGTCAGTATCAGTTCCGATGTTCTATAAATAAATTCTATGTCAGACATCAATTCTATATCAAACTGTAGCTTTACATTAGATTATATAGTTGTAGATCTTCTTAGTTTTGGGATTTTTTTTTTTTTTTTAAGTCAAGTTGATCAGAAATTAAAGATTTGTTAGAACCACAATTTTGAGTTATGGAATTTGCATGATTTGAATGCGCCAAGCATTTTTCAGAAATCTGAATACATTTATGCATTTAAAAACACATTTTAAATAACAAAAAACCACAAATTCACAAAAAAACACATTTTAAATAACAAAAAACCACAAATTCACAAAAAAATTTACTGTAGAAAAAATTAAAACACCTTATAATCATAATATATCTATTTAAATTTATCATTAACAATTAAATAAGTTGTGATAATAGGCTTGTTCTATCTTCTATATGATCAAGCTACTGCAAGGCACCTGAGCTCTGAAGACAACAAGAAACACCCATAAATGCACTTTGAAGAGGTGCAATCACCTCTTTAGTTTCAGGCACATAATTTTAGGAATCAGTCAGTCAACCTGAAGGAAAAAAAGAATAGATACATCAATCCATCATAGTTTACTGAACACTAAATGACGATGCAAACGATTGTGTTTCTTACAGAAACAAAAAGCTGAAAGACAATGTCTCTGCTATGAACTCATGAAATTACACTGGCAAAAATCAACAGTTTCAAGTATTCTCAACTAGCCTGAAAGAAACTGTACAAGATCTGAGAAATTTCTTTTTCACTTTGCGTGCGCATTTAGGGATCGAAGCACCATTTCCCAGTGCTCATAAGCTGGGATAAAATTATTCAGAGGAACAACCTATTTTAATTTCTAACAGGATTCTGTTACAGAATAATGTTACTCGGGTAAGTCAAGTTAATTTTCTCTAAAACCTGTGCTTTTCCCTACGTTCTTTAACCACCTACCTAATTGCAGCAGCATTTGAAATAAAGAAAGAGAACGGTAGTGCTGAATTTATCTGTTCAGGGTGGCATTAGAAGAAACAAACTTTGCTTAGAATTGCACTGGGTTATCAAATCTGATTTCTGAGCCTGGAAAATTAGCAGAGCTTGGTAGGCATTCTGTGGCTCGCTACCAAGCAAATGTTTGATAAAATGTTTCCTATTAATATAAACAGACAGGTACATATGTAATTTATTTAAAAATCAAAAACAAAAAAGTGACCTGAAAATTCAGAAGCCACAAGCACTCAGTAAACTAAGAAAATTGGGCTGGTAAACAGATACACACCTGTTAACCTAATATAAGTCTGTTGGGCATAGATTTAGCATAGAAGTCTATACAGTATCCAAAACACAACACAATCAAATGGCTTGAGGACCAGGAAAACACTCTGGTTGAAAATCATCAGGGAGCTGTAGAAAATGGCCAAGCATTGTGCCGTGGACCGTCATGGTCCTTGGGAGTTGGCCCCCAAGCACTAACATCAAGCTCCTGGTCTGTGATGACCATCTCCAAGCCAACTGTGCCGGGCTCAGGTGGCTTCTCCTCCTTTGAAATGGCAAGTGTTGCGGTAGGGAAGTTTTAGTGTGCTGCTAAGCTAGACTGGGGACAGTTGTGCTTCCGTTCGCTCCTTTCTCTTACAGCTCTGCAAGCCGTAGGTCTGCTCTGAGACTCCTGATCAAATATTTCCCCACGACATGAGGTAAGAAGCAGGGCGCATCTTCTTCATTCCCTTGACCACCTCACGGGCATTTTCAATTTTGTTATTTTTGACCAGGCCATCAATAAGTATCTTTGCTGTGCCTACATAGGGCATCCAATTTCTACGCATGCTCTCTCTGCATAACTCATAAGCTGTGTCGAAATGCCCTTGCTTTGATTGAAAATAAATGAGGGTGTAAAAGCTCACTTCATTCGGATTACAACCCCTACTAGACATATCAGTAAAAATCCTCTTTGCCTCTGCCAGATTATTCTCCTTACAAAAACCAGTAATCAGTGTATTGAAGCTGATAATATCCGGATTCAGCCCTTGGGAAACCATTTCATCCAAAAGCTTTTCAGCGTCGCTGGTATTATGGCATGCACAGAGTTTAGATATCCTAATATTGTATGTGGCAACATTCGGAGGGCAAGTTTCCAACATTTTCCCCAAAAGATCATCGGCTTCCTTGTGTTTCCCTTGCTTGCACAAGGTAGATAACAGAGTATTATAGGTAAATATATCAGGTTCACAGCCATGTTTTCTCAGTTCGTCTAGGAATGAAAAGGCAGACTCGTGCTCATTCATTTCACAAATAGCCTTCATTACAATATTGTGAGTTTGCAGGTTTGCTGATATACCAAAGCTATCTATATCTTTATAGAAATTAAGAACCAATTTAGGGTTTCTAGATTCAACGAGGGCAGTGAGTAGGGCATTAAAGGACTTGACAGTCGGTGAAATGTTTAGGTTTTTCATTTGATAGAAGGTTTTGATGGCATGTTGAGGCATTCCAGCAACACCATAGAGCATAATAATACGAGTAATGAAACCCTCAGAACAAGGCTCGCTTACTTGCAATGAGTGCTCCAATATTTCTTCAATGGCGTCGAATTGTTTCGCCCATGCTAGTTTTCTCACAGTAACTTCGTACACAGGTCGGAAGTTTCGGAATTTCCGCTGCTCTGCTGAGTCCTTGAAGATTTGAACAATCTTTTGGGGTTTGGATAGAGCCTTGAGAGCGTTAAGGGGTCTGTAGAACCGTGGTGTCTTGAAGATTTGAAAAAGCTTTGGTGGGTTGCATTCGGTATTGAGAAAGTTGAGAGATTTTTTAGGTGTAGGGCACTCCTTTTGGACAAGCTGTGAGCAGAAGCGTGGAAATGGCGACATTACAAGGTGATGGAGAGGAAATTTTGGGCGGAGGAGACGATTCATATTGGATGCCATGGCTGTAGATACGGGCGTCATTTGGATTATATATAGATATCAAAGTTTTTCGCTTTGGCAAGGAGAATGAGGGCAGAACAACAAGGGGTTTTCTCGTCACAGTGCGAGTAATATTGTGATTCTGATGGAAGTCGCGTTGCCCAAAGATTACTAAGCAGGTAAATTATTTTAACTGTGGATGAAAAAGTCCAACGATCATTTCAAACGACATGAAACAACACTGGGAAAGGTGAAAAGATGGAGCAGCCCGTGATGGCAAACGTGATGGTAAATGATGTAATAAAATATAATAGTATTATAAAATAATAATAATAATTTATTTTGAAGGTTAGAGTTAGTTATATAATAAATTGGTGTATGAAATTTTGGGTATTAGATTTTTGTTTATGGGATATAAGGAGTTATTAAATTGTTGTATGAGATTTTTTTATCTAGAAGATAAGGGAAACATTTTCTACATAGTGATTTGATTACTAAAGTATATAGAGGTGTACAAGGTATATAAAAGATGTAACACTCTCTTCTACTTATTTGGACTTCCCAAGTATAATGGGAGGTATTACTTTCAATTAAACCTTCCACGGTCTCTTTATGAAAATTAGGCTACAAAATCCATCTTCTCTCAAAGTTAGTTGACCTAACTTTAGACAACATCATCGAATTCAGCTTGTCGATAGTTTTTTGACGATATAAATTTTATCAAAATCTGATACACGGATTAAAATTTATGGCCATTTAAAGTTTCACCACTTAAACCCTACCACATAGGCAAGGACTTGCCATGTGGCACTCTCGTGGCACCCACATGGCAACCCCACCTCACTCAAGTGGTTTCACGTCGTTTTCAGTACCAATGTTGTTGTGCCCAGGTTCACATGGTATCTGACACATCAACAAGTCCAAGGGTCCCACATGTCTGACCCATTGGCATGTTATGTCAATGTTTCATGTTCTATCCTTATTTAAGGAAGTCTGGCATTCTCATGATTTCTCGCATGGAAAATGCCTCGAACCCCCGGACTTCTGGAACAACTACCTTCCGCAAGCGCATTTGGGCCTTCAGGCTTGCAGACATGCACGCACCTCCAGATGTCCCATACCTCCTAACTAGCTTCTTACTATGAGTGCATCCAAGCCTAGCCCACATCCAAGTCCATTCTTGATCTCTTATGCTCACCTTGGATGTACTAGACCTTGGGACTAATGACCATCTAGTCCCGTGCAATTATTCCATTAGAAGGCCCCACCTCAGAGTTTTGTTGAGTTTTGGGTTGCAATGGGATCCGACCCCAAACACAAAAACTCCCTAACCTTGAAGGGCCCCACACAGAATATGCCTTCTGTGGTCAATTTAACTTCCACATCCAACTATATCCAACCCATCCAAAATCCGAACCCACAACAATATAACACTTGCTATTACTCCCAAATGCCTAATTTTTCAAACCTGTCTAGACTAGCCCAAGTTTGAACTCCAAATACAAGTGTTTTCTACTTTAGCGAACCAAAATGACTTTCTGGGTTTCTTTGAGTATTTCAAGGATTTGACGAAGGTTCTCTCGGGAACATGGTTTTGCCGGAAACATACGAAGTAACAAAAATTATATCCTCGAGCCGAGCACAACAAACTTAAGTGTTGATTGTTAATAGAATGCACTCATAAAGGTGCAAGTCCAACTATGATCAGACCTGATGCCCAACCAATCCATGGCCATAACTCTTTGTGAGGTTAAACCACAATAATACCAAATGTTATATATATATATATATAATTAATCACTCCATGAGTAAGGACATTACCATCAATCAAACATGATGGAGATCCATGTTGATTCATATCAAGCCTCATACAACTCATCCAACAGTGAAACCTTTTACTTTTGTAACACAGAGACTTAGTGAGTAAAATACTCAACCATGAAATTTGGCACACACCATGGTAATTGATTAGGTATTATTAAACAAATTATACACAATATTGTCCACATATCTTAACAACCTTTACACAACATCTATTTAAGATATTCACACATAACATATGATGGAAATCATACAACTATAGTTAGTTGATCATGTCAACAACCAAACATAAGCATATAAGTAACTTTCCATTCAAGAGCATATCAACGTTACATGGATCCACAAGTCTCTTTCAACCATGAGAATCAATCACAATTAACAATGGAATATACAAGAATGCATATCCTCATTAATAGTGTTGATAAACCCATTATCATCATCATTTGTATTGCATTAACATGCAAAAGGTACAAGTAAACAACTTATCTTATTAGTTAAACAACTGGCAACTGAGGGAGGGACTTCAACTCTCCACCCAATCCACACTGCAGTCTTTCTTGCAATTGACCACCCCCAAGTTGGATTAAGGGTCTGAGGAGGTAATTGCTTAGGAATGTTCTCACCATCAACTAGTCAATAGATCGTAAATGTAGAGTCCATTTCTCAGGTGATTTCCCAACAACCCCCAATTGTAACACCACATTTACTCTCTATTCGGTAGAGCATCAAACACAAGGGTTCATCCAAGGCTTAGTGAATTTCATCTCAGTTCTAGGAGAAGGAATATATATGTATAAAGGGAGGTTTATTAGCTAGATTAGTACTGCAAGAGTAAAGAGTCCACTTCTAGGAGATTTATCATCTTACTGAGCAAGTAGCTAAGTGGTTTATCAATTCCAAGGAAAGTCACTTAGGAGTTTATGTGACCTTTCAACTAATTCTTTTGTATATCCCTGTGGTTTATCAATTCCAAGGTTAGCCACTACCTAGGTATTTAGCAACTCTCTTTGTAAGCACTAGATTGGTTTATCAACCTTGGCTAGCACATGTGTCACAACTCCACTGAACTCTCTTTGGCCAATCAATTCACGTGCTTTACTAAACATAGGGAATACCATCCCAAAACATAACACAGGCTGTAATAGGTTATATCTTCATAGTGGATTCACATGAATTGATAATTCCTACTTTGTATTGTCCTTTCTAGCGAGCTCTCTCTTTTTCTCAACTACTACATTGTTTGTTCACTTGTCTGAATGAATCCATAATGTCTGAATATCTATGTCTTTTCCCTTTTCTCCTCATTGGGATTCTCCTCTCGTACATTTCCAGGTGTTGACCACGCCCACATCTCTACGAGAACCGAGATTACATGTTTGTCTTTTACTTAGGGAGCCCATTCCCTCAATTCAATGTTACACTAGTAGTGCCATAAATCTATCAGGGATAAAGGTGGTGAAATAAATACAGTGGTTTGGGTTTACAAACAACTCCTCCTTATTCATTGAATCCATTTCCACTTCCTCCAGCTAGTCAATGTGTTACATTTCCACATTATTTACATGAATTATAATTCATAGCAATATTTAGTAGAGGGATTAGCAAAAATGGTTATCACAAAAGACATCAAATTGGTGTATGAAACCTTGTATTGACACTCTTTGATGTATGAGATCCTCTTTTCCATGGGACAAGGGAGCCATCAAATTGGTGTATGAGACCATCTTGTCCGTGGGAGAAGGGAGTTGCCTTTTACACAATGATTTCATTGCTAAAGCCTATGGAGGTGTACATGGTATATGAAACCTTGTGTATGAGACCCTCTCTTGTTTGTGGGACAAGGGAGCCACCAAATTGGTTTATGAGACCCTCTTGCCTATGGAATAATGGAATGGCCTTCCACACAGTGATCTCACTCCTAAAGTTTATGGAGGTGGACATAGTTGGTATATGAAACCCTGTGTATGAAACCCTCTTATTTGTGGGACAAAGGAGCCACCTTCCACGCAACGGTTTGACTACGGAAGTGTACATAATCTACTCACTTCTAAATTTGAATTATGACCTTTTATGTGGAAACACATATTTTTAATCATTTAACCCACTCAATAATATATTGTAGATATTGATTATCTTGTTAAACTCTTTAACATTTTTTTTTTTATTTTCTATCCAACATTATAATGACTAAATCATTTAATCTTTTTGAAATGTCTTTTCCTAATCTTCTTAAATACAACTTTTAATATTTTTAATATATATAATACAACAACAAAAAAGTATATATATATATATATGGGAGTAAATGGTGCAACCCGAACAAAACAATAGTTTTAATTCCAACTTCATCATTTTTCAGATATTATATAAGACCTTTCTTTATATCTTTCTGGATTGGTCTCATTGTAACTTATGAGTAATGATTATTTGTTTAGCCATTGCATATTTATTATGCCAAGATGTATTTAGTTTAAGATAATCTTGAAATTTGATTCCCTTTATTTACTATAATTTATTGGATATCATTATTTTTTATTAATGTGTTTTCATTATTTTTATTAACGTGTTTTTATTATTTTTATTAATGTGTTTTTCTAATTGAAATATAATTATTTTATTTAATATATATATTTTAATTTCTTTTTATTGCCATTTTTATTGACGCATCCCTTGATGATGGGCTCACTTGGTAGTCCAAAAAGTTGGGTTCACAAAACACTATAACAAGTCATTCCTCCTCTATCTAAAAACAATCCTCACCTGTATGGATTCATTATTTAACAACATTATTGTTTACCCATCATTAAATTAAAATTAAAATTCTTAATCCATTAAAATCATTTTCTACCTAATTCATTATTTAACAACATTATTGTTTACCCATCATTAAATTAAAATTAAAATTCTTAATCCATTAAAATCATTTTCTACCTAAAAAGCTCAACTTTATTTTAGTAAACTTTCTATTTTAATTCTAATTCTAATTACCTACTTTCCCACTTTCTTTTGAGCTTTGTAATATGAGTATGTCAAATTTAAGGGGTTGTCTTAATTTCTTTTTGTATTTTTCTTTATTTTAGCTTAATTAATAAATTGTTGTTTTTATTAATACTATTTACATTGCATTTTTAATTTGATTTAAGAATTTATGTCTTTTTTGAATTGGAATTGTATGGTAATCATATTTTGTATTCGTTTTTTGAGGAAATAGTTAAGGAAATATAATATTTTAATTTAGATTTTTTAAAATATTTTTAATTTAATTATGGGAATCAATTTATATGAATAAGATGATATTGGATGTAATTTATATGAATAAGATGATATTGGATGTAAATGATGTTATTACATTAGTATGTATTTTTTAGTGTAAAAGATGTTTAATTAATGAATGTTTAGGTAAGAAGAATATTATTTAAAAAAATAAATTTTAGTATCAATAGTATGCAATTGATCAAATTAGGGGTTGTTGATTCATCACATGCATAAGCCTCTAGATAGTCTCATGCCACACTCAAATAACCATCAATAACATCTTGTCATAAGGTTAATCATTAACATATTTACACATGCTAGAAGATCAGAATCAAAATCATCATGATTATGCATAACATAATCTTCAAAATAATGCTAACTGGAACCAAGTAGATAGTCAACATCATGATTACATGCAATCATCAAATAGGCACATCACCAACATCATCACAACCAATAATAACATCAATTTGATCCATCACAATCATCATCGCGTCCCTAATAATAATAGTAAAAACAACAGGATCCTCGACTTGAGGTCTTTAAAGAATAATTTGTGACAACCCCAATTAGTTACATTTATGTATACAATGTAAACAATTTGATAAAAAGAGAAATGGGTTGAGTAATGAAATATAGATTCCATAGTGTTGTGGTGATTACTTGTTGTGAATAATATTAATGTACAAAAAACTTAAAACGAAGAAGGGTAGTCTCCCAGTTGGCAAGAAATGTTGGCCACTCATTATAGCATTTAAACAACCTTGGGAATAGCTAGACAAGTGGAAAATATTGCATTGGCTAACAAGATCTTGCTGGAAGGAGTTATTGTTAGCATGAGGCAAGAGAAAGAGCAAAATCGAACTGCTGGAAATAAGGCAGCTCAATAAGGAATTTGAAAAGTCAAGGGACAACATAGCAGGGAAGAGGAACTTGAATTGCTGGAGGAATTGGACAAGAAAGAGGAAGAGAGTTGGAAACGAGGAGAGCACAAGCAACAACAAGACAAAGAGCTGGAAAAAAGGGAAGAGCGCAGGCAACGATGGAAGAGAGAGAAAAACAAATGCCAATAAAAGATTAAACAACAAAGGGAATGATGTTTTTGGTTTGGCAAGGGAGTAAAGAAATCACCAAGTGAGGAATTAATTGCCTCCCGAGTTCCCATTGGCCAAGAGGGTGGAGATGGCATTTCTAAAAAAATCCCTGAGGGCTAGGGTGGAGGAATTTATCTTGGAAAATTCCTGTAAGATTATGTTTCCTTGCAATATCTTGATTTTATTGAGAGTTCTATAATCCCTGAAGTTAAGTGGAACTGTAGTGTTGAGTTTTGAAAAGTGGAGACAACTAGTCTCTATAATCCCTGTGCATTTTGTTGATTTCCATTCGATCGGTGGGTGGAGTTGGATGAATCTCTAGAGTCCCTGGTTCAATTGATGGATGTGTTTAATCCCTGAAGCAAAATATCCATTGGCCTCTGGAACCAAGCTCGGGGGTGACAGCTGCAAGTGAGACTTGGCTGCAGTTATCTATGGTTGGGTGGAGAGTCATAGTCCCAAACCTAGTTTCCCATTAGTTTTGAGATAATTATCTCCTATGTTCTCATGAGACAACATATATATATATATATATATATATAAATATAATATATATATATATATATATATGGTTGGTATGAAGATGTTATTGATGGCATGGTTTATGATTTCATTATCTATATGATTGAACAATGTGTTGTTGTCACTGTTTTAAATGTACTGGAATAACATGTGGCAGTATTGATCATGTACTTGTAGTAACCAACATGGAATTATTTCCTATTGCAGTGATATGATTTTGTCTAATTACAAGATTGTGTATGTTTATGTTGTAGTGGCTACAACCACCCTCCTGATCCAGGTGGCTCCAGACACATGCAAAAGTCCAAAGGACTCAGGAAGGGTCAAAAATCAAAGTGTTTGGATTGTGCTCAAACCAAGTTCATGTTAAATATCTCCTCGTCGTGATTGCGGTAGTGTGAACGGTTCATCAATCCGAGTCCGGATGAGGAAGATAAAGGCAGTCAAAGTTTTGGTTGACTTTTGCTAACTGGGCAGGATTAATGAACACACAATTTGAAATTTTTTCAGAGGACGGAATCTGGCCAACTCCGGTTGGATTCCGGGCGAAATTGTCGCCTTGTTAAAATGTCTCCTTCGGCCTAAAATCAGGATTTTCAAAAATGGCCATGTTGTTTGTTATAACAAAAATTATTAAAAAAATGGTGGCAGGCCACCAACCTTGCCACCCCAACCCTTATCAACTATGCATAATATTGGAGGGGCAACCACTACCCCCAGCCCATCCCACCATATTTGGAACCACGTGTTTTGGGCGGGAAAAAGACCATGTGTACGCGGAAAGGTGGGCCGACCCTTGGGGCACAGACCCAACCTCAAAGTCACTGGCCATTTAATAAGGAAACGGAGCCGGCGACAGGTGGGGTGGGTGGGCTGCCCAAGCCGAGCCCAACCTGACCCCTTTTAAAATTAGAGTTTTGTTATGCAATAAAGGGAGGGGGTGGGGTTTGACCCCCCAACCTCCTCCACAACAAGCAGATCCATAACCAATTTGCCAAACAATGTGTTTGTAAACTTTGTCCGCCTTTTTTATATTTAAACTCAGTGATCAGTGCGCCCAGGTAGAGGAGGAGTGCGCATGTAGTTCGAGGCAGCATGGAGGAACCAGGAGTGGGCACGAAAACCGAGACACAATTCTTTTAATTAATTTATTGCAGGGGGAACCATGAATGAGCAAAATTTTTAGGAAGGTGAAATTTTTGTAGTGTCCAAATTGGACAAATTTTATGTCAATCTTACACCTCTCAACGACATGAACCCAATGGCACAGTCAGTTTCCTGATCTGAGCAGTTGATTTGCAAAGGACCCAGAGGAGGGAATCTTTGAGGAATCTAGGGGGAATCTAAAAGATTCCTTAAACCACAGATTTTCACTTTGTCAGAATTCAGAAATTTGACAGTCGATTTTCCACTATTTGATGCCACAAATCTAATGGTGCATTCGGATTTTCGATTTTATCATTTCATTTTCAGCCACTTTTCAAAGTGGAGTGTAGGTGTTAGCATCCATGTGTAAGCAACTTTCAGCGAGATTGGTGGTATGACCAACTTCAACAGTTTGACATCCTCTTCTTCAGATGGCCTCAGAATGTGAGGTATATGCAGTGTGTTCATGTACTTCTTTTGCTATGCATTGTGCTGCACAGATCCATGTTTGATGATTGATGTGGGATCTTGTTTTCTTACTTGTTTCATGATTCTTGCTTGATGTGATGCGGAATCATTTGTGGGATGTACTTGTTGTCATGATTCGTCATGATTCATTTGAGATCCCTTTGTCGTTATGTTGATGGGATACTCATGTGTTGCCATGTATGTTTGCATTGAGATCCCTTTTATGCCATGTTGGTGGGATGCTCATCATGCATGAGTTTATGTCATACTGATAGGAGTCCTTTTTGACTGAGAGTTCCCGCAATGGAACATCTCTTGGAGCCACTCCTGCGTGAACGCATTTTCCTTGTATGATAGCGAAATCACCTCTTATGTACATCATCACTATTGACAACACTTAATGTAGTGGCCTACACCATCTTGACACTGGGGCCCGGAGATGTAGTCCCTCCTAGACGAACTTTTTTATCAACAGCTTATGTTTTCATGTGTTGATGAATGTCATGTTCCTCTTCTTTACAACATGCAGATGTATTGTTATAGCTCCAAATCTCACTATTACGGTTTGTGATGCTGCACTCATGGCCTAGGGCAACCCCTCCTTCCAGACCTGGTCCAAAATCTAAAAAACAGTGTTTTATTCCCTGTAAGCGACATTGCCCTGAGTTAAACGCGTGTATACGCGGGTTCATATATACCCAACCCGCGTATATGTATTAAAACACTTAAAAAAATATAAAACTCCTTATTTTCGGGTGGAGATCGCGGGTTTTACCTGCTGATCACCTGTTAGTGCCCGTGGCCTCAACTGCCCCAACCAATTCCTAACTAAAAAAACTACTTTGGAATTGGTATAAAAAGACACCAAAGGGAAGGCCTAAAGGAGGAGAGAATATAGAGAAAGGTTATTATACTGAGATTTCCCCCTGATCAGGTCCGAGGACCCTTGTGCCTTCTGCACTTCCCCCATTTTGTACAGGAAACCCTTGTTTCCTTGTGATTGGATGTTCATCCCTTAGTTATGACATCTTGGAGTGAGTATTTGAAGGAGACCTACTAGAGGCTTGAGGCAGGACGGATCCAGAAGGAGGCTGAGCTTTGAGCCTGCAGAAGTGGTTCAAGTGATATTGCTCTTTTTTGTACTATTCTATTTGTCTAATAAAGAAACACGTCTTGTTCCCGATATGCTTCTTTCTTTATGTTAATGATGTTCATGTTTGAATTTCATGTATGAATGGATGTCTAAAAAGTTTATAACTAACTCATTTCTTGTATAACATAAAGATGATTTTCATATAAATCTTTGTCCATATACTGCTGCATTCTTTGGAATTGTTGGTTTTGCAGGGCAAAGGAGCGGAAGGGATGTGAAGAAGGGTTTGCACCCTTGAGGAACTACCCAAACGTAGGACTCGAGGTACGTCCTTCTCACCTTAGAAATAGCTTTTTCTAGCATAATGGCTGTGTGTGTGCATGTTTCTTGATTTAGACAACTTATAGTCTGCTAGGGTTCCACCCAAGAGCCTTAGGGGATAAAATCCCGCAACAGAACTGGCGACTCCACTGGGGAACAACATTCTTGTTGTTCCTAGTTGGGCGTTTGTCAAGCCTATCAGGGCTCAGTAGCTTGCTGGCTTATTGTTATTGTTTGGCCTGTTTCTGACTTCTGAGTTTTACCAATTTCTTGAGTTTCTTTTTTATTTTTCCTGAAATATTATATACACGCTGCTTCGTTTAGTTACAGAAGCATATAAACGCTTGTTGTCTGAAGTGAACCCGCGTATACGCAGGTTTCCTCAGACACAGTCGCGTATACACGCATTCTGCACTAAATGCAGTCGCGTATACCTGGCAACTTTCAAGATTTATAAACCTTTTTGTCTCTGGAATGTGTCTGGTGCTTTCAGTCAGTTTAAACAGTCATCTTTGTCAGTATCAATTCTCTGTTTTACAGCAAGCGTCTTTACTCCGACTTCTCTCTAATTATAAGGAGTCTTGGTCTTGTTTTGTGTTTGCAAGTGTCATCATCTTTTTGCTTTAAACACACAAGATTTCCTTATTGGAATCTTGGTTGCCCTGAGTGATCAGAGCAGAAAATATTGTTATTAATCTTTGTGTTTAACTTTGTTTCTTGGTGACTTTTTTGTTTGCTTACAGAAATCGATTTTTATGACCAGTTACTTCTTTGTTTCATCAAAGGTGTCATTTTGATACTTTCTTGGAACCGTCTTTTTGATCTTTTTTTGGTCATTGCTACCAAAGCTTTCCTTGCTGCCTTCCATTGTCGAAAGCCTTTTTGAGCACATTTGTTTTTTGTTGAGTTTTCATTCCTTGTTGGGTACAAACTTACAAAAAGTGTTTCTTGCTTGTTTCAATTGTGAAGTGTCGGTTTTTGTTGAAAGCATTTTCAAAAGGACTCTTTTGTTGCTACTTTCAAGTGAACTTTTTGAAAAGTTTTAGTTTTTGCTTTCTTGAATTTGCTTTTCATTTTGTTTCCTTTTGCTGAATGAAAGTGTTTTTGTTATCTTGAGTTTTGCTTTTAGTATTTAGACGAATTGCACCATCTTTGATTCCATCTAAATATTGTAAGTGGCAAAAAGGAAATTTGATAAACAAAAACAACTTTTATTTCTTGTTAGAGTAGTTTTCAATCTTGCA
>APFE031241472.1:64909-77783 GCA_000404065.3 Pinus taeda | reverse complement strand
GCTGGTAGTCCCGATTTTGGGATCCAGTGGGAAATCTCTGTGTATATGTGTTTTATGTGTTATGCTCTCACATTTTTTATTTTTTCCTGTGATTTAGAATTCATATGCAGGTAATTTCTTTACGGGGTTAAAACCTACACTAACCCCATGGGCAGGGCATTGGAGCCACTACTTACTCCTCAAATAAATGATTACAAACTCTTGAGGCTATGTGGGAGAAGATGAGGTGAAAAAGTCCTTTGCATGTACAAATGAGGGGGTATTTATAGCCAAGGGTGAAACTAACTCATGTGGTTGTTCGACTTCCCCCATGATTGTTTGACTTCTATAACCTTTCAAATTTACATGACTCTTCATATGACAAGTGGGTCTCTTGGACTTCCACATTACATTACATTGATTGAGAGTATGGCCCACAGTAGAGATGTGGATGACATGAGTCATGATAAGAATCGACATGACAGTGCTGGTACATTCATGTTGTTGTTTGTGTGCATGTCGAGCTGCAGGGGTTTTGGGTGATGGATGTCCTCATGGTGTGTCACAGTTCACCTCCACATGGCAAGGTGTGCGGAGTCTTCGATGGTTTTTGGGTTCGCTTGATGTTGCATTCACACATTGCTCCTTGCTTGTATGTTGGCATGCTTGACAAGTTCGTCTGTTCGTGAAAAGTATATGCTCATCTGTCCATCCGTCCATGAACTCATCTTCGCATGTCCGTCCCTGTGTCCATCCGCAAACACATCTTTGCATGATCGTCCATTCATGAGCACCTCTCTTTGCATGCATCGTTTGTTTGTCTATTCGCGAACATGCCCTCTTGCATGTACTTCCCTTGTTCATCCCATCCATCGTCGCGCCATGTTTGTTTTTGTAGCTATATCTGCAGTCACTCATGACGAGATGACATCAAATGCATAAACCGCCTAGTCTACCATGATGCATGATCGTTTCGGATGCAGGCGACCAGGACAGAGGACAAGGTTACGAAATTGTGTGAGGCAAGCTTTGAGAGGGGATGGAGGATCTGAGAACTGCTGGTGAAAACTGCACAAAAGTCACTGGGAGATGGTGACGGAAAATTTGGATCGACATTGACTATCTATAGGATCTGGCTCGGCTGGAGGAAAAATCTACGCAATTTTTGAAAGGAGCAATCTGGGTTGCAGGAAGGCTGGGCATACAAAATCTACACAATTTCTGGAAGGAACGGGCAACGAGAGCTTGGCAGCGAAAACTACGCAATTCCTGGAGGGAACTGGCAGCAAGCTGCTGGGAGCTTGGCAGCAAAAAATGCACAAGAAACCATACCCCTGCATCATGTGATTTCTTCATCTCCCCATCAAATGTTGGTGGATTTTATTTCTTAAACTCATCCGGAAAATATCCCCTATCTCTCCTCCTGTAAGGATGATGACAATGACAATCATGATGCCTATCTGAATTAGAACTAGAAGCATACATGTGTCTATGCCCTCTCCTATCCGAAGTGTCCAACAATTTGTCATCTCTCATTGTTTCATCTATATCTGAACTTTGATCACCATGCAACCGACTACCTTATGCCCCATTAGTTCTATCCTCCTTCTCATAGTTGATCCGACGTGGTCCCTATCACTACAAATATGACAAACTCTGAAGTGTTACTGCATTTACCTCTGCTTGTTTCTCTTGTGTCAGCATGATTCCGTCATTATCTTCCTTAAAACTCCTTATTTCTTACTTTAAAATTCTCATTGTAACTGCCAAATTGAAAGAATTCCCAACACCATAATGCTCTTCAAATTCATAGGGAGAGTCTTTGTAGTCAACCATCTTGCTATCCATTTGATATTTCTTCCTGCAAGGTGTATCATGTCAGCGAAACCAAATCACAATAAACCAACATACCTTAGTATAGCTTAGGGAGGATACCTTGTCTGCAATATCAACAAATCGACATGATACATGTATAACATAATCATGACAACATATAGAAACATAAAACATAAGCATATGACCATGAAACTGTCATTCTAGATAGGGTCCAATCATCAATACATGACCTCAACAACAACACACACCACGACCTCATGCATGGAAACCACCATCATTATGTCACTATACACATGACCACATGCAAACATGAACATTTAAAAGCAATGCATAATCATCCACACATATGCATAAACACGTATGAGCAAGCACGAATGAACAATACTTGAAATCAAACCTGCAAGAATGGTAGATGCATCCAAGTACACAAGAATGTAACCAAGCATACTACAACAATACATGTAAGTGACATAAATTGACATGTAACCAATCATACACTCACGATGATACATTCCTCAACAAAACATCAAGTTTCACCTCACGACATCACTACAACCATGAACAATATCATGCAAATGCAACAAGCACATGGAATGCAAGGGTGAGAGACACACATACAACTGACAGGCATGCATGACCAACAAATAGCCCATCTAGTCCAAGGGGTGAACCATGCTCTAATACCACTCTGTAACATCCTCCTCCCACATTTACCCAAGCAACCAACCAACCAGGATAAACATTGGATGAGAGGCCACTATGAAATGATTAGACCTCCTAAGTCATGTTAAGGAAGTGGAATCGACGAAAAAACACCATACAAATATTAATCATCAGCTGCAAGACCCTCAAGAACTAATCCAATACTTTAGACAACTTACCTTGGGGTCCCACTAGACTTTTTGACAACTTAAGCCTGAGTCGCTCCCATGCTATAGGAATGAGTGTGACTAGAAACCCAAAATTGCTCTCATGGGCTTGTCTGCCAACGACCAAAAACCAAAACTATCGGTGTTATGCCAATGATTCTGGGAATCGGGCACATTTTTAGGCCCAGAGCCTAGGTCACTGCCCAGAATTGAATCATCTCTTCAGATTAGTAAAATAACATGGAAATGACAGTCCTAAAGCAAATACTCGTTCAAGACCTCAACTGGAACCCTACTAGCCATGCCAGGCATTTCGTCAAACATATTACAAATGTGTAATATACATGTGTAATTAACAGTTATGAGCATAAGGGCCTCATACTTAGTTGAGAATCGCTAAGATCCATTGATGTCTCAACACATCAATTGCCATTCCATCCATTAGGTCATAGATACATTGATCATTCAATTACAAGTAAAAACATGACAAGAGCCACACATGGCTGCTATCATAAAACACATACATAACAAGCATAACAACAGTAGAAAATACTCATGAAAGTACACTCATATAGATGACATATAATCCATCAAAATGCTCATATAAATACAAGGAGAAATAACCTTTCATTAATGATGCAAAATCCAAACCCGGGATGGGACTTCCACGTTCCACCCGACCATAGAATGGCTTAGTCAAATCTCTCTTCAGCCATTCACCCCCATGCCATATTCCAAGCATGAATGTGGGATCTCATAGAACACATCAATAAAAAACCATCCAGGGCTTCCAAAAGCCATCCACCTCAACCCATCAAATAGTGATTCCACCTCATGGTCGCACATCACAAAACCATCATCAAATCAGTCTCTATCCCAGCCATCTAGGGCTCCAGAGTGTTTGTTCAAACCAAGGATCAATGACTAGTAATGCAACCCATAGTTTTTGTCAGGCTCCAGATCATTTGTCCAACCAAGTCTCCAAGAACATACAAGTAATCATGACCTTTCCTTGAAAATGGAAGGCCTCCTACAAAATCCATTGAAATACTCACCCATGGACGTGAAGGTACCGGAAGTGGAGTGTACAATCCTAGTTTATTATGGCTAGGCTTACTTATTGCACACAAATAACATCCTCTAATGAAACGGGATACATTATCAAACATGTGTGGCCAATAACAATACCTTTGGAGATTTGCTACTATCTTTCCTCCAACAAAATGTCTAGCAATTAATGAAGTGTGCGCCTCCCTTATGATATTGTTTCTTTCTCCCTGTGGAATACATAACAAACCCAAGTGATACAACAAACTGTTATCCACATGGTAATATAACTCTTCAACTTGGTTTCCTTGCCTCAAGCTTGCATACACATCTTGAAATTCATTATCATATGCATATTTCTCAATGTAACTTTCAGGTAAAACAAAATTGTGCTTGAGTATAATAGATGAATTTGCAATAGGCCTAGAAATCATATCATCTACCTTATTGTAGATTCCCTTTTTGTACTTGATAACCAAATGAAACTGTTGTAGAAAACCCATCCATCTGAAGTTTTGTGATTGCTGCAACTTTGACTGTGACTGTAAGTACAACAATGATTGATGGCCGGTATGGATAATTGTCTTCTTCCCCATAAAGTTGTGTTTCCATTTTTTAACACTTTGTACCAATGCATAAAGTTCTTTATCATAAGTGGGATAGTTAGTCATAACACCATTAAAAATTTCAGAATGAAATGAGATGGGCTTACCATGCTGCATGAGAATTGCTCCCATGGCATAAACACTAGCATCTGTTTGAACCTCAAATGGTTGTCTAAGATCCGGGAGAGGCAATACTGCTGCTGAACTGATATTTTGTTTTAAATCATCAAATGATTTTTGATGTACATCTCCGCAATGGAAGAGTTTCTTGACACTAGTCAATGCATCAAATAGTGGTTCCACCTCATGGTCAGACATCACAAAACCATCATCAGATCAGTATCTATCCCATCCATCCAGGGCTCCAGAGTGTTTCTTCAAACCAAGGCTCAAGGACTAGTAATGCAACCCATAATTGTCGTCAGGCTCTAGCTCATTTTTCCAACCAAGTCTCTTTATGTTCAATCCAAGTAATTTAGATGAGGTATGTGTGCAAGCCATGCACCTTGAAGTGAGAGGAAAGAAAATTCAGGAAGAGGGTAGAAAAAAGAATCCATTCAAGGGTAAGGAGAAAGAGAAGGGTGGAAAATGGAAAGGAAATAAGAATGTAGGTGTAAATAAATAATGGGAGAAAACTATATGCAATCATTGTTCCAAAGCGGGGCGTGATGAAACCCACTGTTGGAAACTACATCTCGAACTAAGGCCTAAGAAACCAAACAATAAGGGGAAACAAAATATGACCGCTACCACACAACATGATCTTGGATTTGATTTCGGTGATGAGACCAAGATTTCAGCCATGGTTACAAAGGGAAAAGAATCTATAGTAAGCACTAGTTCCTGTAAGGGTAATTTCAAATCATACAAAGATTGATACATTATTTGATAGTGGGTCACAATCGAACTTAATTTCAGAAGACTTGGTCAAAAAGCTTAACCTTGAAATTGCACCTCATCACAAGCGATATCCTTTGGATGGGATAGTAAATAATGAAAATTTATAGGTTACAAGGAAATGCTTATTTAGGTTTTCCATTAGTGAAAAATTCATTGATGAAGTTGAGTTAGATGTAGTTCCACTTGACATCTCAGGAATTATTTTGGGAATCCCATATTTGTATGATAGGAAAGCGGTATTTTATCGCGATGAGAACAAATATTAATTTCTCAAGGATGGATTGGAGTATATTTTGAGAGCCCATCGCAAAAGGTTAAACATTTCTTTGGTTAATGCAGGCAGATGAAGAGAGTAGTAAATGCAAGTAATTTTTTTTTATTCTCATGATCAAGAAAAAGAATGATATAGATTATGAATATTTTGAACATTGTGATGATAAGTTAAAATCTGATTTGTTTTATGTGGTAACCAAGCATGGAGAGATGTTTCAGGAACCAAAGGGGTTACCTCCCAGGAGGGGAATTCAGCATGAGATATAGTTGCAGCAGGATGTTCCACTTCCAAACATTGGCACATATCGCATGTCGATCATGAAGAGTATGGAAATACAAAAGAAAATTCAAGAATTTCTAAACAAAGGCATCATACGCCAATCTACTTCGCCATGTGGTTCACCAATTGTCTTGGTGCCAAATAAGGACGGGACTTGGCGCATGTGTGTGGATTTTCGTGCATTGAATAAGATAACAGTGAAGAATTATTATCCACTCCCAAGAATTCATGATTTTCTTAATCAATTGAGGTATGCAAAGTATTTCACTAAGCTAGACTTATGAAGTGGTTATCATCAAATTAGAATAGCTGGAGAGGACATTTGGAAAACTGCATTTAAAACTAAACAAGGATTGTTTGAGTGGTTTGTTATGCCTTTCGGTCTTACAAATGTTCCAACTACTATGAGAGTTATGAATGATGTATTGATACCATTTCTAGAAGATTTTGTCATTTTTTACTTAGATGATATTCTCATATTCAACAAATCCAGAGATGAACATGTCATTCATGTGAACAAAGTACATGATGTCTTGAGAAAAGAACAGTTATTTTTAAAGATGTCAAAGTGTGAATTTGGCAAGACTTCTTTAGTGTATTTGGGACATATTGTTGGAGGAGGTGGGCTAAAGATAGACCCCTCTATGGTTGAGGTCATTGTGAATTGTCCCAAGCCCAATACAGTTACAGAGGTAAGAATATTTCTAGGGGCAACACAATATTGGAGGAAATTTATTGCTAATTTTTCTTCCATTGCAACTCCACTACATGCGTTGACTAGTGTCAAGAAAGTCTTCCATTGGGGAGATGACAGCAAAAATCATTTGATGCTTTAAAACAAGTGACCAGTTCAGCACCAGTATTGCCTATTCCGGATCTTAGACAACCATTTGATATTCAAACAGATGTTAGTGATTACGCCATGGGAGCAGTTCTCATGCAAAATGGTAATCTCATCTCATTTCATTCTAAAATTTTTAATGGAGTTGTGACTAACTATCCGACTTATGACAAAGAACTTTATGCATTGGTACAAAGTGTTAAAAAATGGAAACACTACTTGATGGTGAAGGAGACCATTATCCATACTAGCCATCAACCATTGCAGTACTACAATCACAATCAAAGTTGCAGCAATCATGACACTTCAGATCGATGGGTTTTCTACAACAGTTTCATTTGGTTATCAAGTACAAAAAGGGAATCTACAATAAGGTAGTTGATATTCTTTCTAGGCTTATTGTAAAATTCATCTATTATACTCGAGCACAATTTTGTTTTACATGAAAGTTACATTGAGCAATATGCATATGATAATGAATTTCAAGATGTGTATGCAAGCTTGAGGAAAGGAAACCAAATTGAAGAGTTATATTACCATATGCATAACAGATTGTTGTATCACTTGGGCAAGTTATGTATTCCACAAGGAGAAAGAAACAATATTATAAGGGAGGCGCACACTTCATTAATTGCTAGACATTTTGGTGTAGGCAAGACAATAGTGAATCTCCAAAGGTATTGTTATTGGCCACACATGTTTAATAATGTATCTTGTTTCATTAGAGGATGTTCTTTGTGTGCAATAATTAAGCCTAGCAATAGGAAACTAGGATTTTACACTCCACTTCGAGTACCCTCATGTCCATGGGAGAGTATCTCAATGGATTTCGTAGGAGGCCTTCCATTGTCAAGGAAAGGTCATGATTACTTGTATGTAGTTGTAGATAGGTTTGGCAAGATGTGTATTCTAATGCCATGTAAAAAGAAAATTACAGCTGAACAAACATCTCATATTTTCTTTCAAAATATTTGGTTTCATTTTGGTCTTCCTACTTCCATTGTAAGTGGTCGAGATTCTCGATTTGTTGGGATTTTTTGGTCAAATTTGTGGGACATGATGTACACTAAGTTGAAGAAGAGTACAACCTTCCATCTGCAAAAAGATGGAAAACCAAGGTGGTCAATAAGACAATTATTCATCTTCTTAGAGGATATTTCAGTAAACATCCCAAGTTGTCGGATGAACAGTTGCATTACATACAACATGCATATAACAGGGAAAAGTGTTCTTCCACAAACACATCGCCATTTGAGGCATGTTTTGGGTACTTTCCAAGATCGCCATTGGACTTCATCTTTGAGAACGATGTCACTATTTATGGTCATAGTGACATCGATAAGGTAAGGAAATTCATTGAGAAAATTCAATTGATACATCACACAGTGCAAGAACAACTTGAAAAGAGTCAAAGAAGCTACAAGGTAATCCATGAAAAACACCATGTCGATCACAAATTTCAATTTGGAGACGAAGTTTGGTTATATATTAACAAAGAGAGACTTCAAAGGGAAGGTAAAAAGCTGAAGCCAATCCGTTATGGCCCTTTTAAAATTCTGGAAAAGATTGGTAACAATGTATTTAAGCTAGATTTTCCCCCTTATATGCAAATATACTATGTTGTTAATGTTGATAATTTGAGATTGTTTAAGCCTCCTTTGATTGATGATCAAGGAGAGCATGTTCAACTTCTGTCAATAGATGATATCTCGCCAGAATATCTTGATGAACTTCAGCAAGATCTCATACTTGACAGAAGAACCATAAATTCAAAGAGAGGGAATGTTGAATACCTTCGAGTGGGACTCAAGGGACAAAATCCTTCTAAGTCTAAATGGATGCAAAATGAGAAGATGAGGGAGTTGTACCCTAACCTACTAAACAATTGATAATATCTTTTTGGGTCCAAAAGGCTTCTAGTAGGGATGAATGATCAGGTGATCAGTGTTTAGCTCAAAAATCAAAGTGCTCAGAATCGTTCAAAGTTTGAATGACTACGTCTGTCTCAATGATACGATCCAAATGCAACTCATTTCACTCAAAATGAAGCTTGTATGAGAAAGATATCGTGTTCTGTCCACTTTTCCAAATAGAGGAATTTTGCAAAAAAAAGTACAATCACTGCACAATCAACAATTCGTACTGCTGACGTGGAAGGTGACTATGTAGGTCAATGGTTTGGTCAACGACCAGTGAGGTCACACCAAGTGGTGCTTTTTGATTGGTCTACAATTTGGTGAAATGGCCATGTGTCCCTCCCCGAAGGCCTGGAAAAATAGGCGCACAAAGGCAAACTTTTATGGCAAGTTGGCGAAGTCGAACCTGCGACCTCGCAAAATTTTATGGTAGGTTGGCGGAGTCAAACCTGCAACCTCACAAAATTTTATGGCAGGTTGGCGGAATCGAACCTGCAGCCTCGCACGCACAAATCCAACGTCTTAACATATTGTGCTTGTGGTTTGTATTTGTTATGATAACACTTAGCGGTTGGGGGAGGAGAGGGCCAGCCCCCTTCGCATGTGACCACCACCACATAACCGTCGGCCAACGGTTAGCAGTAATCGCGCACTTAGCACTAACTGAAGATTAACATTAATAAACACATGTTTATCCTTAATTAATGGCACAGCTAAGTTGGCGGATCTTTTGCCGAGTCCGATAATTTCGGGATTTCTCCAAATTTGGCGAGATTAACTGTAGTTTATCCAGTTTTGGTGGCGTTTTTGTAGGGGAAACTGAAGAGGCCATAACTTTTGCAATTTTCAACCAATTTGGGCTTAGAAAAAGTCATTCCTAGATGATTTTGATGTTATGAGCACATTGAAGTAGGTTTCAGGAGTAGTAGAGCATTGTAAACACCACGTTTGTTTTTCCATTTTGAGCTAATACAGATGACCAAGCCATGGAAGCTGGACCAAGGAGATGTAGCCCAGGAGGGGTGGACTCCTTTATCAAAACATTGTTTTAAGTGTTCATTTTGATGGTTTGTTGTATATTTGTCGGCTATTGTTCAACACTTTATTTACAAGCTATTTTTCTCATGAATTTGACATAAAACTTGACAAATTTACCTGTTACATTCACAAACACCATAAATGAAACCTATGCACAGAAAGAAAATGACGAGAAATTGTTTTTTAATTATGAAGTTGAAATTAGCGCAGTAAAACTAACATTCAATAACATATCAACTCTAGTACCGTGAGTAGTGTCTCCTGCAATGATCTCCTCCACAAGCCCAACACCACATGGGCTCCTTATTTTGTTCCTCAGATCGGTGTCCCTATCCTCTGTCTGATGCATTGAAACTCTTAGGTTGTCTGACATTATCCTTGTTACCTATATCCTAATGCCTTGCTCCCTTTCTGTCCCATTTTCCTTTGTTCTTTGCATTATCTCTCCAATTTGGCTTAGTCTTGGTTCTGCACTTTGATTGTTCATAGCAATGCCTTAGCTTCTGAATGGCCTCCTCCAATGATCTAGGCTCATCGAACTCAATTCTATCCTTAAATGCAACCAGTAACCCATTAATGAACCTCTAAATCTTGGCCTTTTCCTTTGTGAGATAAGTAACATACCTCAGTAACTCCAAGAACCTGCTAGTGTACTCATCATCTATCATAGATCCCATATTTATCTCATAAAATTCCTTCGCCTTGTCATAAAAGTATCTTTATGACAAATCATTCTTCTTAATAGTCACTCAAACTCACTCCAAGTCAAATCTTCCTCATGAATACATCTGAAATTATTCATGTCTTCCCACAAAATGTCATGCATGTGAACAAAGTACTTGATGTCTTGAGAAAAGAACAGTGATTTTTAAAGATGTCGAAGTGTGAATTTGGCAAGACTTCTTTAGTGTATTTGGGACATATAGTTGGAGGAGGTGGGTTGAAGATAGACCCCTCTATGGTTGAGGTTATTGTGAATTGTCCCAAGCCCAATACAATTATAGAGGTAAGAATATTTCTAGAGGAAACACAATATTGGAGGAAATTTATTGCTAATATTTCTTCCATTGCAACTCCACTACATGCATTGACTAATGTCAAGAAAGTCTTCCATTGGGGAGATGTACAACAAAAATCATTTGATGCTTTGAACCAAGAGATCAGTTTAGCACTGGTATTGCCTCTTCTGGATCTTAGACAGCCATTTGAGATTCAAACAGATGTTAGTGATTACGCCATGGGAGAATTTCTCATGCAAAATGGTAAGCTCATCTCATTTCATTCTAAAAATATTAATGGCGTTGTGACTAACTATCCCACTTATGACAAAGAAATTTATGCATTGGTACAAAGTGTTAAAAAAAGGAAACACTACTTGATGGTGAAGGAGACCATTATCCGTACCAGCCATCAACCATTGCAGTACTACAGTCACAGTCAAAGTTGCAGCAATCACGACACTTCAGATGGATGGGTTTTCTACAACAGTTTCATTTGGTTATCAAGTACAAAAAGGGAATATACAATAAGGTAGTTGATATGCTTTCTAGGCTTATTGTAAATTCATCTATTATACTCTAGCACAATTTTGTTTTACATGAAAGTTACATTGAGCAATATGCATATGATAATGAATTTCAAGATGTGTATGCAAGCTTGAGGCAAGGAAACCAAATTGAAGAGTTATATTACCATGTGCATAACAGATTTTTGTATCACTTGGGCAAGTTATGTATTCCACGGGGAGAAAGAAACAATATTATAAGGGAGGCGCACACTTCATTAATTGCTAAACATTTTGGTGTAGGCAAGACAATAGCAAATCTCCAAAGGTATTGTTATTGGCCACACATGTTTGATAATGTATCTTGTTTCATTAGAGGATGTTCTTTGTGTGAAATAAGTAAGCCTAGCAATAGGAAACTAGGATTTTACACTCCACTTCGAGTACCCTCACGTCCATGAGAGAGTATCTCAATGGATTTCGTAGGAGGCCTTCCATTGTCAAGGAAAGGTCATGATTACTTATATGTAGTTGTAGATAGGTTTGGCAAGATGTGTATTCTAATGCCATGAAAAAAGAAAATTACAGCTAAACAAACATCTCATATTTTCTTTCAAAATATTTGGTTTCATTTTGGTCTTCCTACTTCCATTGTAAGTGGTCGAGATTCTCGATTTGTTGGGATTTTTTGGTCAAATTTGTGGGACATGATGGACACTAAGTTGAAGAAGAGTACAACCTTCCATATGCAAAAAGATGGAAAAAACAAGGTGGTCAATAGGACATTCATTCATCTTCTTAGAGGATATTTCAGCAAACATCCCAAGTTGTCGGATGAACAGTTGCATTACATACAACATGCATATAATAGGGCAAATCATTCTTCCACAAACACATCACCATTTGAGGCATGTTTTGGGCACTTTCCAAGATCACCATTGGACTTCATCTTTGAGAACGATGTCGCTATTGATGGTCATAGCGACATCGATAAGGCAAGGAATTTCATTGAGAAAATTTAGTTGATACATCACACAGTGCAAGAACAGCTTGAAAAGAGTCAAAACAATTACAAGGTAATGCATGACAAACACCGTGTTGATCACAAATTTCAATTTCGAGACGAAGTTTGGTTATATATTAGCAAAGAGAGACTTCAAAGGGAAGGCAAAAAGCTGAAGCCAATCCGTTATGGCCCTTTTAAAATTCTGGAAAATAATGGTAACAATGTATTTAAGCTAGATTTCCCCCCTTATATGCAAATATACTATGTTGTTAATGTTGATAATTTGAGATTGTTTAAGCCTCCTTTGATTGATGATCAAGGAGAGCATGTTCAACTTCCATCAACAGATGATATCTTGCCAGAATATCTTAATGAAATTCAGCAAGATCTCATACTTGATAGAAGAACCATAACTTCAAAGAGAGGGAATGTTGAATACCTTCGAGTGGGACTCAAGGGACAAAATCCTTCTAAGGCCAAATGGATGCAAAATGAGAAGATGAGGGAGTTGTACCCTAACCTACTAAACAATTGTTAGTATCTTTTGGGGTCCAAAAGGCTTCCAGTGGGGAGGAATGATCAGGTGATCAGTATTTACCTCAAAAATCAAAGTGCTTAGAATCGTTCAAAGTTTGAACGACTGCATCTGTCTCGGTGATACGATCCAAACGCAACTCATTTCACTCAAAATGGAGCTTGTATGAGAAAGATATCGCGTTCTTTCAACTTTGCCAAATAAAGGAATTTTGCAAAAAAAAAGTACAGTCACTGCACAGTCAA
>APFE031241472.1:26207-47068 GCA_000404065.3 Pinus taeda | reverse complement strand
GCCCTCCTTATTTATACAACTGAAGTCTCCAACAACTTCCTTAAATCTAGGGAGACTTAGCTCCCAAACTCAAAATGAACTGGTTCTTAACTGTCATTGGCTTGGATGCCCATGATCTCCATGACTTAGCTACTTGCAACTTCAAGCTAGTGTGATTTGATTGAGGGATATTTATGAGTGAAGATTTAATGAGGAAGATCCATCTCCTATAATCTCTCCTTCTTCTCTCATTTGAGTTCCTGCACCTAAATTAGCCAAAATTGCCATGATTTGCTCCCAAAAACCTGCAATCAATGCACATTAGACCACTAGACATAACATCTTACTTTTACTAATCTCACAAAGGAAAATATAATTAAAACATGTAAGGAATTATGAGAAGATTTGATTTTAGTAAGCTTGGAGGTGTATTAAGGTCCATATAGTTACCCAGTGATGAGGCTCATCATCACCCCCTACTGAAAGTGTTCCTCATCCTCTGAGCAACTTAATCTATATCTGTGTCCTTCATTGCTCTCATGGCCTCCCTGACATCCCATGCTTCTGCTGTAGTTTCCTCTTCGTGTGAATAAAATCCTACCTTCCTCTCTATTTCTTCCCACTACTTTCTTTCTTCTTCTTCTCTCCTCCCTTCCAGCATTCCTAAAAGCAGTGGTGGATTGAGTCTCAAGCCAATCCAATTGACTTTGATTCTTTGTAGAGCCTGCTTATACATGGTTGTTCTATTTAGTGCCTCTCTCATTCTCTGAGGAGAATGGTATTCTCTGATTTCTAGGCTGTGAGGCAAGGTGTTCCACCTCCTTTGGCATTATTACATGTTTTCAACTCCTAGCAATCTGAAAATGTCTTCAAAGTGTGTGACTGCTTGTTCTTGTGCAGCAAGGTACCTAGGTGCAAGCTTAGGATCATTTGCAATAAGGTTGTGGATGTTGATGATAGCCATTGGATTAGATTGTAAATCTCTGGTCATGAGGGGTTCTGTCTCTTCTCTTGTCATTACCTTTTTCATCTCTGTAGCTCTTTCCTCCTCATGGTTCATCCATGATGCCAAGGCCATCAATTGCAAGTCTCCTAGTTTTGCATTTGGGTCCTAGACATTCAAATTTGTCAAGGCCAAGTTGTGTAGGTAAAACTCATACATTTTTGCTCTATCTTCCATGGGGCTTTGATCATAGATATCAGTGAATTGTCTATAGTCTTGGAAGGGCATAATGCCTCTTTGCGTTAAAGTCTTGATTTGGAATTGTAGCCATTGTTCCTTGAGATACAAGGCATAAGACTCTGTTTGCATCCTGCATTGGATTACCTCCAAGGATAAACTGGCCATAGTTGCCAACTCGATTTTCCTTTCTTGTAGTTGTCCTCTTATCCATGCATTCTCTACTTCTAATTGGGATTTCATCATTGCCTCTTTGTCCATTATGCTGCTCAGCTCTCTGCCCATCTCTTTCAATTTTTCCTCCATGTGGCCTACATCCTCCACTCCTTTTGATTTGGAAATTTGCATCCACCTCTGTGTCCTTACCCTCTCCTTTTCAAGTTCAAAGAATAAGGGGATGGAAAACTTTTGTGGGATTACCCTTCCTCCTTCAATGAATATATAGTAAGAGCTGAGGTTGGGCTATGGACTAGGATCCCTAAGTTCTTGGGCTTCTTCCTTTGTTTCTTGTGGAGTGATACCTTCTTGTTCCCTCTTCTGTACATCCTGTAGGTTTGACAGGGTTTCCTGTAGGATGGTCTCTGCTTCCTCTAGGTCTGCATGTGTATCCTATAGGGGACCTTTTCATTTTGATGAGGTTGGCCTTGTGACGGGCCTCCTAACATAATTGATGGGATATTTGGGAGAGGCTTGTCCTGATGATCATTCTCCTTGACGTTTCTCTAGAATGGTTGCCTTTTCTTGCTGCTTTGGTGAATCCTCAATGACAATTGGAGTTTTTGTGGGGGTTTGAGGCCTTCCTTGCCTAATCCTTGTGCTCTTTCTTGTCATGAAGTATAGTGGGGTTTTTCTTTGCCTCTTCCTTTTTGACTTGATAGGTGTACTTAGGGCATTAAGAGCATTTGTTGTCTCTTTCTTAGTGGGTTCTAGAGACACCCTTGGTGATTCTTCCCCTTATTTTCCTTGAACTATAGGCCTCTGTTCTTCCTTCTGTTACATTTCCTCTTTTCCATTCTCCATATCATTCTTATCTTTCTCTTTCTCTTCTTCCTCTAGTTCCTCACTCTGCGCATCTGTCTCTTCTTTTGTTTCTTCTTCTGTCTCTTCCTCATTCTCCTCCTCCTTTTCTTCCTATTTTCCCTCTTGTGTTTCCTCTTCATTTTCTTCTTATGTTTCTTCTTCACTCTCACTAGCAGTGGGGATTTTGTCATATTCAAGAGCTTGAATTGCCCCTCCTACCTGCATTTATCTGAAGGTTGTACATGTAATAGGGAGTCTTAGATTTTGTAGAGCATCTTCTAGGATGAGTTTGATCAACCCATGATGGGCTAGTTGTTGATTTTTTCCCTCCTGCACTTTAATGCTCATGCCTATCATTGATTGAAGAAGAAAGTAGGGTATACTTAATCTTTTTTCTTGAGGTGTGTTTGTTCCAAATCTCAATTCTGCAAGGAGTCTGAAGTGGTATTCCATACACCACATTGTATCTCCCTTCACATGATATGTATTTAATGAGGTGGTAAATAACTTCATTCCAAGGCTATGGAATGCTTCCTCTTTTGACCCCATTTTTTTCTTCCATTGGCTCCTCCCCTTCCAAAAAGAATTTCTTCTTTGCAAGGGTGTTGTTACCCTTATCTTCTTTTCTCCAAGGTAACCCTAAAGGGAGTGTAGTGATTCTTCTTATAAGTTTAGGGGTGATTTGTACTAATAGTCCTTTCACCACAGCAGTGGCATGGGTCCTAGTGAGGGGTATGAGTGAGCGAGAAAAGTCTCTAGCCACCTCATGATCATATCCTCTCATCCTCTCAAAGAACCACATCCATTGGTGCCTTGTGAAAATTTCTACTACAGGAGGATTCTAGTGGATCCTTACTATGTTTGTGGCTTCTCTCTAGTTAAAACCTCTTGTCATCTTTCCCTGGTAATTATGGAGGCTTGGATGGATATAATTCAAGAATTCTGGTGGGTGAGAGAGGATGGATTTTAAACTTTGTAATACAATTCTCCTAGACTGCAATTTCCTTAATCAAATGAGGATTTTTCTACTTTTTAACTAGAAAACATGGAAGGTATAGCTCTTACCTTACTTGTTACGTTCTGTTGAGTACAACCTTTGATTTCTCCTCCCTTTAGTGCCCATTGGTAATCATGTAGATTGCCTGCTTTGTATCCTGTAGGATGTTGTAGGTCTCCTGCACTGCAAAATTTTAACTATATCCTGTAGGTGCTACTTCAAGAAGGCCGAGAGAAACCTCTTTTTGACGAATTCTTGAGATTTATAATGCTCTCTTTCCATGGGAATCAGTGTTTCATTTCGTTATATGGATGATCATGTGGGATGGTGTGTTGGTTGTCTAAGTATGAGCACCTCCTTTTGGACTGTTGGTCCCAATATCAGTCCGTCATTCCACCTTACCTCGTAATCATCTCCCACTTCATTACTCCAGAACTTAACCATTTTTGGCCTTATCTCCTTTTTCTTCTAATTTGACTGCTGCCACGTGTGGAGTGGTCTATTTATTTTCTCCTCGTCGATTGGCCAAAGGTGGCCAAGTTGACTGGCCACCTTTGCTTATAAAACCAACTCTTACATAATCCTAAAGTTTTGATCATATCGTACTAACGAGAAATCATGAGTAAGATGGCATACCTATGGGTAAGATGCTTTGATGATGATGCATGTTGGAGAATGATGTCTTTGTGTTATGTATTTTCTGCATATCCTTCTTTGTATTGGCCTCTTTTGATGCTTGTTTCTATTGATGTGCAGGTGTTGGAGAGTGATGTTGGTGATCTTGCTGCTGCTACTAATCTTTGGAGGAACTTCCTCAACCTTGGAATCTTTGTGCTGAAGATGGATGAAAACCTGGGAAGATTCCTTTGTGGGATAGGCTGCTATAGGATTTCCTACAGGAAACCTACAAGATGTTCTGTAACTGCCTCTCCCCTAAACTTTCATACTGTTTCTCACTTTTGGAGCATGAGGGTTGTTGAAATGAGTAGAGAAGGGTTGTAGTGAATGGTAGGTGAGAGTTGTGGTCTTCAGGTATTGTCCCTCTGTCCTCCTTCTCTCCCTCTTCTATTTTTTTTTTTAAAATGCATTTTTTTTTCTTGTTGAATTGACTTATTGGATGAATGTAGGGGTAACATGGTGATGGAAGGCATGGCTATGATGTGGTGGAGTGAATTTTTTTTTTTTCATACACAGGCTTGTAATCCCCTTGCTCTAAGATCAGTTTTCTTAGGATTTTGAGGCCACTGTAATTCCTACAGGAAAATCCTATAGGTTTACAAGGAATCTCGTGCTATGACTCTACCAAAATTGATGCACATCTCGTGCTATGACTCTACAATAGGTAGCCTTAAAATATTGAGGCTACATTGATAGTCTCAATTAGGAAACTCTACCCCTTCTAGCCTTCTAAGTTCCATTAAATTGCGCTCATATTTATCCCCAATTATGTGACCCTCTAACTTCACACCATAAAGATTTAATAATATAAAGAAACCTTTGTTCAATGGCTTCAATAGATTCCCTTAGACAACAAAATAATATGCAGACACAGATCTTACCCTTAACAAGCAATCTGGACTCCCTGGAACCTGTGGGTTATCCCTTTTGTAGGTCACTAGGGAAAAAAATGTAGCGTCCATTTAAAAATTTGATTTCCGCCTCTGTTCACAAACCTAGCTCGCAAACTAGCATCAGCGACTACACCACCGATACGTGTATGCCTCTTAGGTCACTTTTCACATGTAATAGTTATGTTAAAGTTGTCCATGTGTTTCCACTTCCCTGTCGAGGCTTGGTTCAGTAATTTGGCATACACCAGTAATGAAGTTATCCCTTTTTAATTTGGTACTTGACTTGTATCCACAGGTTCCTTCATTCAATTGATGTAATGCCTAAATTTATTCAATGAATGCACAACAACTAGGAGCTATTTTTCAGTCACTGTGTAGTTCAGCTTGGCTTTTGACAGATTCTTTCTGATGAAGTAAATGGAATAAGGTATCTTGTCATCTAGCTGGCCTAGAGCTGCTCCTATGCCTTTTTGAGAGGAATCGGCATGTATATGGAAAGGAAGAGCCCAATTTGGGCCTCAGAGAATAGGTGCAATAGTCAACTTGTCCTTTAGGGTGTCCAAAGCTTCTTGACAGCTTTCTGACCATACAAATTCAGAGTCCTTGGCCAAAAACCCAAATAAGGGAGAAGCTAACTTGATGAAGTCTTTTATAAATATCCTATAGCATTCGGCTGAACCTAGAAAACTTCTGACATCTCTCTATTTTTGCGGAGTTGGGACCCTTTGGATGATGGCTATCTTATTTGTGTCTACCTGCATTCCATTCTGGGATATTGAGTGACCTAGAACAGTCCGTGAAATCATAAAAAACTCACATTTTTCGGGACTAAGGGATAGGTTTATTTCAATGCATTTGCTCAGCACCTTACCCAATTTGGAGAGAGCCTCCTTGAAATCACACCCATAGGGTGTAAAGTCATCCATATACATTTCCACTGCATCATGGACTAGATCAGCAAAGATACTGAGGATTTCCCTCTGGAAAGTGGCAGGGGCATTGCATAGGCCAAAAGGAAGGACCCTATAAGTGAAAGTACCCCAAGGACAGGTGAAGGTGGTTTTATCCTAGTCCTCTGGACTAATCTGGATTTTATTGTATCCGTTGAACCCATCAAAGAAAGACAATAAATTTTTCCCTGCCAGTCCATCTAACACTTGGTCAATGAAAGGTGGAGGGAAATGGTCCTTCTTTGTTGCTTTGTTTAATTCTTTGTAATCAACACAAATCCTCCACTTCCCATTTTTCTTTGGAACCAACACCAAAGGAGAAACCCACTCACTATTTGAGATAGGGTAAATAAATCCTGCATCCAACAACTTTTCCAATTCTTCTTTCACTATATCCTTGAGAGATGGATTCATTCTCCTTTTGGGTTGTCAGATTGCTTTGCAAACTTCTTTGATATAAATGTGGCAAGTACACATCGAGGGGTGCACTCCCTTCATTTCTTTGCAACTCCAAGCAAAGGCATCCAAATTTTCCCTTAGCATGTTGCACAACTCTTCTTCTTGGTGTACATAAAGAAAGGGGTTGATTTTCAAAGTTCTTCCAACGAAAAATTCTATTCTCTTGACACGAATAAGGTTTGAATCAACTAAGCATAGATAAATCTGATGGTTGTTGTTGGTTTCCTTCACAAATTCCTATGAGGAAAAGGTGTTGGGAGTTGAATTTTGGAGGACGTGTTCAATCAAATCATATTCATCAGGTTGTCCTCCTCCCACAACAGTTTCTAAGGTATAGAGTTGGGTTGAGTAAACTTCATCTTCTTCCTCCTCTTCCAACGATAAAGGTAAATCATGTTCTAAATATGGATGAGAAGGAGGGTACAAGATCAACTACTTGGATAGATGCCCATTTTTGAAGATCAACTTCTGATCATCAGTGGTGTAATCATAAGTTCTGCATATGACAATGAACTCAAACAAGAAATTATTTGGATCTTCTAAGGTCAGGCCATGGAAGTGAGGAAGATCAGAGGGGCTTATGTTTTTCATCTTGGCATCCCCATTACTTTCTCTGATGGGAAAAGTACCCTCAATTCTTTCTCTATCTCCTCTGTCATTTCTATTTCCAGCCATTAGGTCAGTTAGAATGGGTTCTCCTTCTTCTTCTCCCCCTGTAGGCTCTTCAAAAATCTTTGGTTGCTCGCCTAACGGGTCCTTCGATTCACAACCACCGAAGAAGAGGGAAGGTTGGCTATTTGAAGTGGTGGGGGTATTTGGTAGAAATTTTCCTAAGTTATCCCTATTCCTACGAGGCATGAAAGAAGTGTTTTTGTTTTGTTTTGTTTTTCAAGCTTTAGGACTAATTGCAGAATTGAAATAACAAACTGAATGGAAATTAACTGTTGAATGAAATCTTACTTGGAGAATGGAAAGGAAAGCAAACCAACTTACAATTACTTTTGCAAAAATGAAGCTTTAAACACACCACTCATCTAACTATTTGTTAAGAGATCTTGCTTTAGAAGAATTCTAAGCTAACATGTGTGTAATCCTAACTATCCCAGGCATGTAATCTGAGATAATCAAACACTTTACTATTGTGCATATGAATGAACACAATAACTCTTTCTTCCTTTTTGTCCTTTTTCGTGAAAATGTGAATGCTAAATCTTCTTGGTGGTATGGTAGGTGGGTTAGAGATGGTTGTGAAGCGTCTGATGGCTTAGGAGGCAAACAAGGGTCTTCTCCTAACTTTCTAGATGCATTTTCCTCAAATCAACCTCAAAACAGGTCACTACAGGTCATCCTACAGGATGTCCTAATGCACCTACAAGATGTCTTAATGCTCCTACAAGATCCCCTGTATTCCTACAAGATCTGGACAAAAGAATAAGGAGGGGTTTGGAAGGTGGTATAAGGCTTAGGGAAGGTGAATGATGGAATAAATAAGGCAAGGGAGTGGCTAGGACTTCGTCAGAGCTCAAACCAAATTTTGTGAGATGGTTGGATTTGCTCAACAAAACTGGAAAGTTGTTCTTAGGGAACGATGAATTGGTTGATGGACTTAGTGGTTGTTGGTGATCATGGATGAATGAGGTTAGGTTGGGGCTGCTAACATGAGATATTCATGCACTATTGAAACATACATCACTTGCATTTACCCATGGATCATGTCAAACAAGAAATATTTCCAATCAACATAAGAAAACAAAATTCCATTATTTAGTTGCCTAGTTCATCCATAGAAATACTTGTAGAATATTGTGAAACACCATGAGATCTAATAAAAAGTTGGAGATATCAGAAATAACAATTGAAACCTATTCTTGAAAACTGAAAAGATGTTGGTCCAATTAGCAGAAAACCCTAAATTCCATAAGAAATCATAATTATGTCTTTTTGGGGTTGAATATGAGTTTTTCCTCAAACCATGGTCCCTGAAGGGAGGAGTGAGGTCAAATCCACCTGCTATCAGTCTTTTTGGTATTCCTTTATCTCTCTAAAGCTACTACTAAATCTATGCACAAATGGAAGCAAACTAATCAAATTCACCACTACTTGCAATGAAACAATGACAAAATCAATTCAACAATTAATCTATGAAATAACCTAAGCATACAAGTACAATAAGAGGAACCTCTGCTGCTAGGGTTGGGCCCTAACCCAAGAGCTTCAACCCTCTGAGTCAACTCAGTGCTGGATCAAGGAAATGCTCATTCTCATTATCATATCAAAAATTACATAACAATGTTTTGCCACAATCCTTTAACTCGAAAATGCTTAGTGCTCTTACATAAAAAAAAAATAAAAAAAATATAAAAAAAAAGAACCTAATGAGTCCGTAGGCCTCCTTATTTACATTCCAAAAGTTCATGATCGGGTTTGAGTTGAATGCCTTTCTTGTTGAAAGGGGGTGTTGAAAATAGCAACAAGAAATGCTAAAAATAGAAATTCTATAAATAGAAATAGCAACAAAAAAAAATGAAGCCTAATGAGTCTGTAGGCCTCCTTATTTACATTCCAAAAGTTCAAGATCGGGTTTGAGTTGAATGCCTTTCTTGTTGAGAGGGGGTGTTGAAAATAGCAACAAGAAATGCTAAAAATAGAAATTCTATAAATAGCATTTCAGGTACCAATGTTGGAAATAGCAACAAGGAATGATAAAATAGAAATGCTATAAATAGAATTTCGGGATAGATTCCAATTTTAGTTAGTCCCTAAACTAAAATTGAGAATTTAAATTCAAATTTGATCTTAGGAGCTATTTGAAAAATAATTAATTAACTCATCTTGAGTTAATTAGTTGGAGAAATTCAAACATGAAGTCTTTGTGAAGACATGCAACAGTGATCCCTTTGATTGAGGAAGTTATCCCTTAATTAAGGAGATAAGGATGAGTTGTATTTGAGTTGTAATTAGTTAGCTCAGTTAACTGAGTTAAGTCCACTTTGATTAGTTCCAATAGTTTGTGGAACTGATTGTGAGTTCAGTTAGTTAATGCATGCATGCATATAACTACTACATTTCAGATAACTGAATATTCTTTCATAAATAACTCATGCATGTTAGTTCAGTTAGAGACCCAGTTGAGATCAGAAGATGGGACAGTGTACTATGAGTTGGAGGATTTTTCCTATATAGGAAACTCATCCATGCAAAAGGAATTATCTCCTTCAGGATTGCGTAGTTATTTCAGAGGTCAGTGTTGTGTGTGAGGTGAGAATTCACACAGGTGGCAGCTTGAGGACCCAGGAGAAACTACGCAAGGAAATAAGAGGCTTGGAGGGCAGAGGAGAAGGTTTGTGAGAAGCCTTTCACTATCTATGAGTAGCAGAGGGATTGTACTGAGAGCTGGATAGCTTGTGAGCTAAAACTTTGTGTAATCCAGACATATTTCCACTTGTATGATAATACAAAGATCAGGGTTTTTAGCTGAGGCTTTCCCCAGAGTATACTTCTGTGTTTCATGTGTATGTTTTCTTCTTCTCTGTTATATGTGTTCTATTTGATCCTTCTCAAAATCGATTAAGCTTCCGCAAGTTTGTTTGTAGAAGTAGATCAAATATTTTGCTTTAGTATATTGCATTATCTGGTGATCTACAATGAGAATTTCTACAAAACTTTGGCATGACAAGGATATAAAAGACAAAGAGTTTCAAGAAGGTGATTGGGCTTTGTTGTATGATTCCCAGTCCAAGGATTTTAAGGGCAAGTTAAGGACTAGATGGTTAGGGCCTTATGTAATAGAAAAGTGTCATGATAATTGTGTTGAGCAGATAAGAACCATTGATGCAGAGGTTATCCCTTTGCTTGTCAATGGGTATAGATTAAATATCTACAAGAAGCCCTTGTCAAGGAAAGAATTCATCAATAGCATCATCAAAATAGTGATGGTGGTATAGAAAGTCTCAGCGTCCACTCCACCAATTCCCTGACGAAAAGGAAAAGAAAAGAAAAAAATAAAGAGACTCAGGTGAAAAGCTCCATGAGGCACGTCAGTCCCACTGTTGGGTTGAAAACCTCTTGAGGCGGCCAAAGGGTGCTAGAAAAAAGGGAGAGAAAAATAAAATATCTCCGGGTAAAAACCTCTTTTGAGGCACCTAGGGTAGGCAACTAGGATGAAACACTCCTTAGAGGAAACTAATTGTTTTATAATATATATATATATATATATATATAAGAGAAAGATACAAAAGATGGCAATTCTGTTTTGCAGAATTGCAAGAGGAGGATAAGCATAACATGAGAAGGACAATAGTACCTACAGGAGCCATGTTTTTATCCACCAATCTCATATATTCCATTATTCACCTAGTCTTCCACTTATAAACCCCTCCATCTCATCTCACCCAAACTCTGTGTTTTCTACATGATTTCCTGTAATCCTACAAGAGTTTCCTGTAGGAATGACAGTTGACCTTGACAACCACAAGAAGGGAAGTCTGAGAGAAAAGTGATGACACCAGCTTGTGTCTGGATGAAAAAACATTTACCTCACCACACCACAGCCATTCCTTTCATCACCATGTCAGCCATACATCCATCAAAGAAATCAATTCAAAAAATATAGATTACAAATGAAAAAAAGGAAGAGAATGAAAAAGAAACAGAAGAGAGAGAAAAGAAGGAAAGAGGAACCATACCCAAAGGCAACATCCCTCACCTAGCATTCCATACCACCCTTCTCCACTCATTTCAACACCCCTTATACTTCAGAGCTGAGGAAAAATATGAAAGTTTAAGGGAGAGGTAGCTACAGGACATCCTATAGGAAATCCTGTAGCAGCGTATCCCACAAAGGAAACCACAGAGATTGCAGCCATCTTCAGAATAGGGACTACATGATGAAGAATCTCCTCCAGAGCTCAGCAGTAGCAAGAAGATCACCAACAATAAGGTCTAGCACCTGCACATCAAAAGGAACAAAGCATCAAAAGAGGCAAATATACAGTGAAAATATGTAGATTGAAAAGCACAACAAAGAGGCACTACTCTCCAAAATGCATCATCAACGAAGAACCTTACCCACAGGCATGTCATCTTACTCATGCTCTCTCATTAGTATGATATGATCAAAACTATAGGAATAATGTGAGAGTTGATTTTATAAGTAAAGGTGGCCAATTAACTTAGCCACCTTTGGCCAGTCAACAAGAAGAAAAGAGTTAGACAACTCCACAAGTAGAAAAAGTCAAATCAAAATAAAAGGGAATAAAGCAAAAAATGGTTAAGTTACAGAAGATAGGAGTGGGAGATAATTATGAGGTAAGGTGAAATGATGGACTAATAGTGGGACCAACGGTACAAAAGGAGGTTCTCGTACTTGGCCAACTAGCACACCACCCCACACGATCATCCATAAATGGAAATAAAACATTGATTCCCATTTGAAAAAATCAAAGGAAACTTCGAGGATTCATCGAATGAAGAGGTTTCTCTCAGCCTTCCTGAAATAGCACCTACATGAAACAGTCAGTATCTACAACACGCAGGAAACCTACAAGAAGCCTACAGGATACATAGGAATCAACCTACAGAGCTATGAGTGGGCACTAAGGGAGGTCATATCAAAGGTTATCCTCACCAAAACATAGCAAAGTGAGGTAGGAGCCATACCTTCCATATTTTCCATTTGAAAAAAAAAAAGGAAATCCTCAAATTGGTTAGGAATTTGCAGTGCATCTCAGGATAGAAGAATTGTATTGCATGTCATTAAAAGTTAAAATTCAAAACTTCCTCACCTACCATAATTCTTGAAATATATCCACACAAGCCTCTACAATTACCAAGGAAAGATGATAGGAGGTTTCAACAAGAGAGAACCCACAAACATAACAAGGATCCACCAACATCCTCCTGTGGTGGAAATTTTCACAAGGCATCAATGGATGGGGTTGTTTGAGAGGATGAGCGGATACGATGATGATGTGGCCAGAGAATTTTCCCTCTCACTCATACCCCTCACTAGGACCAGTTCCACTACTGTGGTGAAGGGTTTATCAGTAGAAATTACCCCTGAGGTTATAAGAAGAATCACTACACTCCCCCTTGGGTTACCATGGATAAAAGAAGACAAGGGTAACAACACCCTTGCAAAGAAAAGTTTCTTTTTGGAAGGAGAAGAGCCAATAGAGAACAAAAATGGGGTTAGAAGGGAGAGTATCCCATACCCTTGGAATGAAGTAAGTTACCACCTCATCAAATATATTTCATGTGAAGGGAGATACAGTGTAGTGTATGGATACCACTTCAGAATCCTCCAAGAACTGAGGTTTGGAGAGAACACACCTCCTCATAACAGATTGAGTATACCCTATTTTCTTCTACAATCCATGGTAGACATGAGCATCAAATTGCAAGAGGGAAAACATCAGCAACTATCCCATCATGGGTTGATAAAACTCATCCTTGAAGATGCTCTACAAAACTTAAGATTCCCTTTTGTATGGACAACATTTACAGACATGCAGGCAGAAGGAGAAATTCAAGCTATTGAATATGACAGAAGCCCTACTGCTAGTGAGGAAGTAGAAGGAACAGAGGAGGAAAATGAAGAAGAGAGAGAGGAGGAAACAAGATAAGAAATAGACGAGCAGAGTGAATAAATAGAGGAAGAAAAAAAAGAGGAAGGAGGAGACAAATAAGAGGATGAGAAAGAAAATGGAAAAGAGGAAAAAGGATAGAAGGATGAATAGAGGTTTGCAACTCAAAACAAAGAGGAAGAAGAATCACCAAGTGTGTATCCAGAGCCTACAGAGAAAGAGGCAGCAATTGCTCTTACTACCATAAGTACACCTATAAAATCAAAGGGGAAGAGGCAATGACAAACCCCACTATACTTCAGGACAAGAAATAGCACTAGGATTAGACAAGGGAGACCTCAAACCCCCACCAAAACTCCAATTGTCATTGAGGATTCAACAAAGCAACAAGACAAGGCAACCCCTCTAAAGAAAAATGAAGGAGAAGGAACATTAAAACAAGCTTCCCCCAAGTCTTCAATCACCTATGTTAGGAGGCATGTCACAAGGTCAACCTCATCAAAGGGAAAAGGTATCCTACAGGAAGCAAAGGCACCCATGCTGAGAGGGATTGTTGAGAAGTGTAGAAAGAAAGTCTCAATTTGACTTTGCCTTGGTCAAATTGAGAAAATTTGAATTTCCACATCATCATACAACTTGAAGGTAGTTAACTTGTGTGATATGGCTTGTGTCACTTAATTTACTTAGTAAATTCTATTTAGAGGGGTTGGAGTTCAGTTAAGCATGTGTGATTGCTAATTTGTAGCAATCAAGGTCGGTTATTTCAAGTTGTTTTAAGTTAAACTAGTTATAACTATTGATATAACTAGTGGAAGGTTAGTTGTGTAGTGGGACAACAATCTAACTCACTGATCATCTAGTTAACTGATCAATCAACACAAAATAGGCAGTGCATGTAGAGAATTCAAGTTCCGTAGTTGTGGTGGAAATTCCAAGGTAGTGTAACATCAGTTTTAGACTAGTCTTGAGTGTACAGGTGTTGCATGAAACCAGATTATCAACCTTGGGAATTGTGAAATCAATTAGCGGAAAATTCCTAAATAATAGGGGCCTAATTCCTTAGGATTTGTGCTCAAGCTGAGGCAGAATTTTACTAAATATGGGTCAGAATTTCTCATTGAGCAGAGAGATAGGTTATTCACTTATAGGTTGTGCTCAGTGCAGGAAAGCAATTGTAAGACATCTCTATTCATCTGATTAATGTAAGTAGGCCTAAGGGGTTTTTAGCGGTTTCTTTCCCTTGGAAAAATCATTTGCATGTGTGTTATTTCTTATTGCATGTCTGAGATTATTGTTCTAAATTGTGAATTGAATTCCACAAATCAGTGGAATAGAATTATGTCTCTTGATTTAGATCAAAATTTCTTGAGCAGTTGCAATTCTATCACAATAATTATACAATAGAAACTCCTTTATCCTTTTGGCTTCTTCTAGTTCAACTTTGAGAGAGACAATGGAATTTGCATCTCAGTCTTTGTTTTTCATTTTTTGTTTTAGATGATCCACCACACTTCCCGGAGTTTTTATTTCTTTCAATGCACTTTTCACCTCTCCTTAATGTTGATAAACCAAGAGTAGTGTAGATTAAGTTTGATTTTTTCTTCTTGATAATTACTTATGAATGTTAGTTGCTTACTTATTACCAATTATGTTCTCTTCATCAAGCAATTATACAAATGTTCAAAGCATAAACATCATAGAGAGACAAGAGACACCAAGAATTAGGTTCCAGGACAGGGAAAAACCCCACGAGAGGGAAAAACCAACAATCCTTCTCTTATAGAATTAGATGAGAATGAGAAATCCAAGACCCAATACCAAGACCAAAACTATCACAAATATCCCAAGTCAACCATCATCCAAGTCTTCCTCCAACAAATTGGTGTCATTTCTACAACACCCTCAAAATTTTGGCCTACATTCAACCTTTGGAGCCTCCCTTTATTCATGTGAACTATTGTTTCTAATTGTTAGAGTCATCCCGTACTTGTTTCCTAAGTTTCTATGTCCCTTTCTATAGAAATTCAAAGTGTCGCCTTCTATTAAGGGAAGTGTCATTCTTTGTGAAAATCGGTTATGGAACATAATTAAGAGGCATCTTTGGTGCACTCTCTTGCTTTAATGGACTCTATCTATCATAAGGATATTCATTGGATCATCCTCAAGGTATTGTGCACATTATTTTTGTATTCAACACTTGTGTTGAAAGTTATATCTTAAGCGTCGCACTTGGAGGTAAGTGTAGTATTGTTGTCATTTCAATGGATGCATGTTGATTTTGGGTACTGAGTGTCTTATTTCCATGTGGTTGGTTTTTTATGATTGTGTGATCATGTTCAAGTATTTTTGTGTGTTTTTACTCTCATCTTTTTACCTGATTGATCCCACACTTAGTTAATTTTGAAGTTTTCGTTGTCTCCACAACTTGACCAATGAAGCATCAACCTTTCTGCTTCTTTGAATTGTGCACTACACAGTCACAAGCCTCAGTGAAGCACCCTCTACCTTCTGGAACTGCACATTGTGTAGTCATGGAGAATTTCCTCCATCAACTACTCACTGCACAATCTTAGTGCTCAATCACTCAAGATATGCTAGTTTCACTTGCCCAATGCATAGTCTTGATCAACCTAGCCTTGCTCTGCACACTGTGCAATCATAATGGACATTGGATCCTCCCTTGGGCCCTTTCAGTTTCCAACTGTGTAGTCCCTTGAGCCTCTCCTTCTGCCAATGCGCACTGTGCAGTATTAGTTCCCAGTCATGCATCCCTACCTTTTGGACTTTTCCACTACAAAATTCCTAACTTACCTCTGTCTCTTAGCCATTGCACATTGCATAGTCACAATGCCTAGTTTGTTACCCCTTTCCTCCTTCTCCTACGCACTGTACTTAAGAAGGACTCACTTCTCAATATTTTTCACTATCCCAACTTAGTCATCATGTTGCATGAGAAACAAGATAGTCTAGGAGAATTTTGGATTGATGTCGTCTTGTCACGAGTGAACTCCATTGCAGTTGTTATTATCTTGACATGGTAGGATGATGCTTGAGGAGCATGTTAAGGAGATGATGCAAGAAGACACTTGTGAAGTTAAAGACATAACGATATCATTAAGCAAAGAGATAAATGTACACTAGATCACGACATAAGAATGAAGATCAAGATCACATGAAAGACTCTATATCATAACCAACCTCTTAAAGGATGAATATGGAGTACATGCAAGACCTATCATGAAAATGTGAAGATAAAAACAAGGAGAAAATCTTGGCATTGATACTCTACAATGAAGTTCCATGTCACCATCACCAAGTCATGGCTTCTCAAAGTGTCACCATAAAAGTCATGTGTTGTAATTTTGCTTTGCCACAAATTTATGGAAATGTAATATTGTATTTTTTGAAAATGAGAAAATGTAAAATGTGTGGAATCCTAAGGGTCACACATAGAATGTGAAGAGTCATGTAGAAGCTCAAAGGTCTCATAGGAATTCGAAAAGTCACATGGGAGCTCAAGAGTCAAAAGGGAGGTGGAGAGTCTCCTCATTTGTTATATATATACCCTCATAGACAAAGCAAAGGACTTTTCACCTTGGCTTCTCAAGCTGGGCATAGGAGAGAGTATTAGTCTTTTGAGAAGCAAGTAGTGGATTAATGTTCCACTATTATAACTGGAGTTGTATCATTGTAATGGTGTATCTTTGGACTTTCACTTTATAATTTGAAGCTATCTTGGTGTTGATTCACTTTCATGCATATGTTGTGAATGATTGTAAGACTAACCACTCTTGATGACATGTTTAGCTATTGCATTGGATGTATAGAGAGATTTACCAGTTGTACTAGAGGGAGGAGCATAAAATACTCAGTATTCATTCTTAACAACTTCCCAAACATCCATACCCAAATACATGATGTAGATTTCCATCCTTATCCTCTAGAAGGCATAGTTTGTTCCATCAGACTAAGGAGGCTTTCTTGATGATTTGATAGAGGCCATATTCCTTGGGATCAACCTTCTAGTGATTAATTGTTCCTGAAGCAACTTGATGTGATACCAATTATTAGACTAAATATTACACTAAGAGAGGGGGGTGAATCAGTTCAATGAAAATTTTTCATCAATTTACACAATATACTAATCAATCAAAACCTTAACCATAACCATGCATCATTAAAGAACATAAACACGCCATGATAAGAAAACATCGGATGTATGTGGAAACCCTTGCAGGAGAAAACCACAAATTCTTTTTATCTTCTTCAATTTTGATCACATAGATTTATAGGAACCCACCCCTAAATTAAATTTGTATACATTAACCTAGTGGAAGCACCAACCCTAAACCACTAGAAGCACAGATGTATATCTTCACTCTTTCCCACCCAAACATTGAACAACATCACCCCCTCTTACCAAATATGCACACCATCATGATACACTAACCACCCTCCTAAGGTTGGAATGTGTGCATTGTGTGATAGAGAATACAAAACCTAACAACAACAACACTACCCTATGGTAATTAGAGAGACATAGAAAAGATAAGAATTACAAGTGAGTCAAGCATGTGTTATATAATATGATAATTCTAGGTTAGTAGAAATAAAGAGGCCAAATAATTAAGTAAATGAAAAAAATTTAATCCATACCAATAGAAAAATAGCCTTAACCATGTATCTAAGATAAATAAGAAAAATAAACCCTACCTATAAAAATAAGAAAAGACTCTGAAAACAATTCCAAAATTTATTAACTACATATTAAATAAGTTGAATAATGTAAAAACATAGAGAGAAGATATAGATACTTCCAAGCACAAAGGAGAAGATTTATTACTTGTGTTCCAATAAGGAAAAAAGCATTCACCATAAGCATGATAATATAAAAACAAGGCCGCGTAGCTAGCCTTCCTTGAGGCTTGGTTTGACTACTGAAATTTGAAAGGCAGCGTAGCTAGCCTTCCTTGAGGCTTGGTTTGACTACTGAAATTTGAAAGGCATGAACTAAATGCCATGAATAATGGTGGAGTAATCCTTCTACTTCGTGAAAAATTCAATATTTTTGGAAAAATATTGAGAATGATTTAGGCTTATATTTTTATAAGTTATAGTTGAACCTTTTAATCTTTGAAAATTGAAGAAATTATTTATATAAAAATTAATATCTCTTTCATTGGGGATGATTTGTAAATTGTTTTTAGATATATTAATGTGATATAATATATTTCTTAGAACTCTTGCCAAAAACATTCCCCTTTTTAAATTGATTTTAGTTGGCTAGAACACAATTTTACTATAATATATCATAGACTAAAAATGACAAATTAGAAATAATTCAACTATAGCTATATTAATGACAAACTAGAAATAACACAACTATAAAAATAATACAACTATAACTCTATCTATGACAAACTAGAAATAATTCAACTATAGCTATATGCATTGACCCTTACATTATTCAACTTTTGACCAAAAATTAAAGTGGACATTAGAAAACATTTTTTTTAATTCTATTTATTTACACTTTGATTAGCTTAGAGAGTTTTGCCAAGCTATAGTTCCTTCACTTTCCAAAGGAAAAAAATAATAATGAATTCTCACATTGTTGCACATTCTAATATATATATGTATAAAAGTGGGTCATGGAAGTGAATCCATATCAAATAAGTTCTTCTAACATAATTTCACATTCCATGTTTCATTGTGTATTGTTTTTGAGTTTCAAATTATTATTTCTTTTCAAATACATATTTAGTTGAAATATATTATAATTAAAATTAATTAAATTAGTGTAAATTAATATATTGTTAAAACATGTTATAATTAAAATTAATTAAATTAGTGTAGATTAATATGTTATTATTAATTAACAATTCAATGGAATAAGTTTTATTATTTCAAAAAACTAAATAAATTTAAATTTATTATCATTATTAAATTTATTATCATTATTTATAAAAATAACTTCATTATTTCAAATAATTTATTTTTAATTTATATATAAAATCATTAATTGATTTCTTTTTGCAAATGTAAGTTCTTTATCATTATTACTATTAAAATAATAATAATAATAACATGTGGCATGACAACTATGTTGAACTAGTGAATCCATATGGTTCTGGTCACATCATGCATTATATTCATCCTCTTATGATCACATCATGATTTTGTGTCAACTTGGAATAAGTATCTTCAGGGTTTGATCATCTATCAAATCATCTAGCAGACTATTAAGTCTATTGTAGCCAAAGTTATTCCAGGTTGAAAATTTTGAAATCTTGATTTGTGTTATTTAAACTGGTTTTTTGACTCTATGTATGGATTCAACACCTGAAAAACCCTTATGGCACTTCCATTGTGCAAAGGTTATCCATCAACCTTGTGATTTCAATAAATTCCTCTTCTATTTTAGAGAAATTAGACCCTAAAACCCACCTTAAAAGCTTCCAAAAAGTCTCACTAAAGACAACTAGCTACTAATATAGGAGGCTATTCAATGGCTTTTTGGCCGAGTAAAAGCATTGCCAAGGGAGATTTATAGGCCTCAAATAGTCCCAATGAGAAATATTGGGAAATAAGGTTATTATTTTTTGAAAGTTATTCCGGTGTGAAATGCACTAACAACTTCACATCTAAGGAATGTATATAACTATTATTTATTGGCATTAAATGCAGGCTAGAGTCCAACAATGTGTGGTAAATATCAAAAGTAATTTAATATTTGAAATACCCTATTCAAATGCAGAGTCCAACAATGTGTGGTAAATATCAAAAGTAATTTAATATTTGAATGACCCTATTCAAATTCATATGTAACCTTATGTGTATACTTTACACATATTTAAAATATACTTTATAATATATACATAGCTTTATACTTATCCTCTACACACAAATTTAGAATATAATTTATAGATTATATTTTTCATTTGAAAAAACAAAAATATGATTATGAATTGTACATCATGGAAGAATGATGATTTTTTGTGGACAAAGATCTTGATCTCTTCTTTAATGGTGTTGGTGGTGTATTTTACTAATCTTTACCATTAAAAAATGAGTAGTCCACATAGACTAGGGAATTGCCACTACTAGCAAAATTGGTAGGAAAAAATTCAAAAAAATCTTGTAGAGGTAGTATTTGAATCATGTCTTTTATGGTGAAAATGGATTCAACACCATCAAAAAAGTTTAGAACACCTAAAATCTTGAATTTTTACACTCACATTTTATCAAAATATGGGGAATTTCCATAACTTTTAGGGCAAAAAACAGTCTCTTTAAACTACTACATTAAAAACACACTATGCTTTTCAATGAGAGCTTGACTAGAAGACAACATGGATCAATTAGAACTGGAATAGCCTTTGCAGTTCATAGAGTTCATAGATTTTAGCTCTAGCCAAAATTCAACTTAAAGGTTGAGGGGAGTTGTCGAAATTAGTGATGTACAAAGATGGATGCCAATTTAGTTATGATGGCACAATAAGGCTGACTTGTGGCCAAGCAATGAGATTTTAAATAAATAGAATTAAAAATTAATAATTATAAATATTAATAAAATTATTTTTATTTTATAAAATATTTTGTAAATGACTAAGTTAATTTTTTGTCAAACTTAATTAATTCATAGTCAACTTAATATTGATTAAGTTATTACCTCTCTGCATAAGATAATAATAATATTTGCAAACCCAAAGATTAAATTCACTTAAAAATTTAAATTTAAAAAAGAAGGATTCTCAAATAAATTTGTATATATGGATTGTGATATTGATAAAATGAATATAAAAATAAAAGAAATCTTATTAATATTTAGAAAGAAATGAAATTGTAATTAAATGTTTAAAACTTAATTCATATTAATAATTTTACATTTTATTTATTTAATGTTAAAAGAAAATTGAATATTTAGATATCATTACAAAAAATATAGAAAAGTTAATATTTAAAGGGCATGAAGTTTGAAACGTTAAATAGTGAGTGATCATTCATGTTTTTATCAAATTTATTTTAAAGATATATGTTGATCTTCAAGATAAGGGTAAGTATTATTGTGATTCTTAAGAATTTTGTGGAAATTTTAAAATTATATCAAATAATTTTTAA